>JAPZPC010000100.1:0-105924 GCA_037952705.1 Haplographium delicatum
GTAGTCGAGGGGAGGGGCAACCGTCTGGGCGACGGTGTGGGACTTGCGGAAAAGCTGGTCATAATGCGCGAACCTGTCAAGAAGATATAGATATATCTAGTGCATCAGATTCCACTTAGATCTAGTTAATTTAATATGTTGTGGTTGATTTATTAATGTTTAAAGTTTAATGCCAAGGAAAATTGATTCGGGTACTGATATGATCCGGGTCCTGATAAACCACGTTAAGGGAAGTGGAAAAAAAGGGGACGATGTCCAGGAAAAGTAAACTCCTTTCTTCTCGTAAAATAGAGTTTGGGTCGACAATCTACAAAGAGATATCATAAACAAAAGCTTTTTAAAAGATCTTGCACGCGGCGAATCATTTAATTTTGATCCAGTTATTTTAATTTTAAACTGTTCTTTCCGAGTCTCCATATACATATATATACACATTATATTTAGATTAATATTTTCTCCTCCTCTTCGATAATATCCATCGAACCAGAAGCGTATCATGCTTAAAATAGGGGGTATATCCAGTCCCAGGCCAAAAAAGATAAAAGTAAAATAAAAAGAATAAATATAAGGAGGGCGTTTCCGAATCCAAAAAGAAAACAATAAACAACAATAACATATCCATGCACCCGCACGCCGTGAGGCAATCCGACAGTGATAGGAAGGGTATATGTAAAAAAAATCGGACCAATGCCAAGGCCGTGAAAATGCGGACGCCGCGCGGAGTAGAAAGTGATAACTTTCAAACCTATAAATATCCCATTATTGATACACAAGAGTAGAAGAGATTTTCGCTCTTGTTATTCTTCCTCCACAAGAAAAGAGCGTGTATAATATAACATAACATAGTGTGGTGTGGTATGGTGTGGTTTTGTATGTGCCCATGACGTGGGGACAATTTAAAAAGTCTTATAAAACGTTTCGTTCTAATCTCGGAATTTTTGAAAATGAAAAGGTCGGATTTTTTTTTCACATCATCATGAGTCGAGTCGTCCTTCGTTCCATTCTATTACTCACGCCGCTCCCGGGTCCCAGGAACCTCGTCTGTTGCGCTCTTCTGAAGGCGTCTCGCTCGCAATATACAAGGCCGTTCATCTCGAAATAATCGTTCCGCAAGGTCCTCCTGCAGTCCGCGCATGTCAGGCAAGCCGGGTGGAATTTTTGCTTCCTCTCGCTCTCAAGGTACTGGCCCTCGATTCCCTGATCGCATGTTGTGCAGAGACTTCCGTTGAGTTTATGATAATGGTGCTCGCAGTAGGGAGCATTGTTTATCACGTAGAACGTTGAGGTCTGGAATGGCGCCGAGCAGGTCTTGCACACAAAGCATTGCTTATGGTACCGTCCAGTTAGGCGGCCGTCAGCAGATGATACAGATTTCCCTTTGATAGGCTCTCCGCATCCTTTACAGTCGCCCTTCGCCGTTGTTGGGCGGCGGGCTGGCCTCTCCTGGACATCGGGACGGAAGGGAGGTAAAGAGCGGCCTCCTTGAATTGACGGATCCATTGGCGGCGGTTTAGAGAGAGAGTAGGGGTCTTGTCTTCGACCTGGGATGTCCTGTGGTTGCCGGCTACCATTTCTCGGTGGCGAAGCTTCGGGTGAAATATCTTTAGGATTCAGACCCGCCATGGATGACTCCAGATCGGCCATCAGCACATCCATTTTATTTGTGTCAGAAGGCCTTCGCCTTGTTGGTCCAATGTTTGTAGACCTTGGGGGACTGGATGCCGAGCTCGCTTTACTCCGCTCACTATAACCAGACGCATCCGAGGACTGTGACTCCGAAGGAGTATGATACGGGTTGCCGATCCCAAATTCTGCGGCAAGATTAATATTGGTCGGAACAGGTGGTGCATCGCCGAACCGGCCATCTACCCTCGGTCGAATAAAGCTGCCTCCTCGAGGTGGAAGAGGCCTTGTGAGATCTGGGCCAGATCCTGAAAGCTTCCTCGGCCGGGGCGGAGACCCACTCACAGACCTCTCCTTATCCATCGGGCCTCTTACGCCAAACTCATTAGACGGCCTGCGCATTTGCGGTCGGAGTCCTGAATCTGAAGGTCTTCGTAACGATGGGCCTTGGCCATCATTTCTCAAGGGATAAGTTTGGGATCTATTCTCAGCGGATAAAAGTGTTGGTTCGGGGAGCTCGTCACTGCTTGGTGGTCCGAATCCTCCATATCCATTCTTTGTTGGAAGTCTCGGCGGCATAATACCAGATCTTGACCCGCCAGAACTAGTTGTACTTGTTCGTGAATGTCCAGGTCCTGCTGTCGAAGGGCGTGGTATACTTGTGCCAACCTCCTGGGTGGCTGTGGACATTGTCATATCCGCCAAACTACCTCCGGTTCCATTTCTTCGATGACTTCTGACGGGGTTGGAATCGGCTCCTCTCCTTCGATTATTTACATCAAACGGACCAGGCGCAATTGTGTTCATTCTTTGGAGAAGCCCACCACTGGCGAGCCCTCTTGGACTCATTGGTGCATACCTGGGATCTGCCTCTGCATATTTATTTCCAAATCCGCCGTACCCTCCCTGTTGCTGTCTGCTCTGTACTACTGATTTCGTCGGAAAGAGCGGAAATGCGCTATCTAAATTCGACGAAAGTTCGTCGGGCGAGGGAAGGTTTTTCCTTATTGGACCAGGTCCACCCCCTCGTAATGGTTTTCCATATGGCGATCGTCCATCGCTCGGAGAGATACTTCGAGATGGCGAGGCACTCACTGGTGTTAGTTGCTCCTGTCGGAAGAATGGTCGATCTAGAGATATCAGTATCGCAGATTACGAAAAGGTCTATCAACATACTGGCAGCAGATGTGTCCACCCTTGGAGGCATGGCTCTTCCTAGCTTTAAATAACTGGAACCATTCGTCGGCTCTTGCTCGTACTGGTTTCTAGAAAAGCTGCCATTTGATTCCGGTGGAGGGGTAGCTATACACTCATTTAGCATAGATTTGAATATGAACACAGCGGGAAACTCACGCTCGCCGGACACACCACATACATGATCTCCCAGATGAGAGATTTCGATATCTCTATGGCACATTGAACATTTTATTGTCGGCAAGAAGGTCGACGCCCTGCTCATGTCCGCCATGCTGTCTCAAAAATTTATAGCAATCCAACCGCTCCAGCATTCAATTTATTTCGTTATGAAGACATACGATGCGGTTGGAATCCAGCGGTGAATGAGTCGAACTTAGGCTGACCTAAAAAATGTTGTCCCAAATGTGTTTGTTGCCTCAAGTTTGTAGGATGTCCACATCCAAGATGTCATAGAACCCAGTTCTCGATTGCCGGTTCTTAGTATTTGTTAAAGGAGGTTACTAGTAGAATACTTTCTCGGTAGTCGCGGATCAGGGTGATTGCTCGGGCGAAGATTGCAAATAGGGAAAGCTTAGTAGATCGTACTGTTAATGAAGCCTGAAGAGAGACCAAGCTCCCATGATCTGCTGAAGGGTAGACTGGAGGTAAACAGTCGACGATTCACACGAGGGGAACGAGGCTCGAGGTGGTTGTTAGAGATTCGTCTCGGGCACTCGAAATGGGGATGAAGCTAACCCCAGCACCGATGTGAATTCCTAACAGGGGGGGGCACTTGGGGTGTGTGATAGGTGGTCCCTGGCCAGTTCCCCTTGAATGGTCCGTGATGTCGAAATTGTTTGACGATCGTAAATGATTTACTTGCTTGTAGATATAGGCTATGAATCAAATTCAACGTTGGAACGTTTATTCCAGGTTGGAACTACCGTTCACCAAAAAAAAAAAATGTTTCGCATGAATTGCTCCAGGTTTAGACGGAAGAGCAAAAGAAAAAACTCACACATACTTGGGGACTGGGCCTGATAGGGAATGAAAATACTGTACTAACTTCCTTGACAACCAGCCACCAAAATGCCACCAGGCACGGGGTCATTCACCACGGCCAGCGCTTGCTAAACCATGATTTAGTGAACCGATAGGAGCAGCGGCGCCGAACTTCGCACGCTGCGAGTAATGCTCTGTCAGATTGTCATATGTCTTTCATCACCCATTCCTCGCAGGGCGGGACGAAGGACCATACGGAGTCGCTGACGAGCTGCGGGTGATCTGAGGCAGAATTGCAGCAGAAAATCGCAGTTGACAAGAAATGATGCGTTTCTCTCTCTTGCCCCATTCGTCCCTTGGGGCAAATGGTAGCGGGCTTGTTAATTCTAGGAGACCGAATCAGCACGGTCAATGGCTTGTCTGGGCTTGTCAGGGCATGTCAGGGCTTGTCAGAAGAGCGGGTGCTGGTTGGAAGTGGACCAGGTTGGCTCGTAATTCTCCGCTTAAGACTGGCGGCCCCTGAATGAGATCACCCACGCACTGGCCTGAAGGGGAAATGGCCAAAAGCCATGTTCATTACATTATTACGAAGTGGTCTTGTACGCCGACTTTCATTACTCATAATGGCTTCAGCTGACTGCCTGCAACGTCGTTGCTCGGCCCACCCGTTGAACCGTCCCTGAGCGGGTCACAAAAGGGTACGCTATTGTTCCGTACTAGAAGTCGTCAGTCCAGCACAAGATTATTGCCACCAGCGGGAGAGCCTCGATCACTCCAGCGCAGTACGACTCTACCATACCACCGCATAATAGTGTACCAGATTTAATGTAATGTACTGTACGAGCGGAAGATATGCTGTGCAGTAGACTCCTCGGATCATCAGGCATGCCATGGCCTAAACTTCCAAAATGACTTCGGAGATTATTACAGTCCAGAGCACTATGGTGTAATAAAGCACAATAAGAATAGTCTGTACACCTGCCAGCTTGTACAGTAAGTACGAACTCCTATCGATCCTGTGGCTGGTGAAAGATCTGCGCGGGCAATAGGGCCGAGGAGGAGACATAAATTTCTACTAATCTATCCTACTTACTGGTACAGCACCGTTCAGTACAGTACCAGCGCAACATGTACTTATATGTCCTGTATTGAAACTGTGCAAGAATCTATATTGTCCGGATTTCAGTGCGGTAGTACAACACGCTCAGATTAATCTCTTGATTCGGGACTAGCACGATCCAAAACCCAAAATAAAAAGAACTCCATCCCCCTGGATCTGCGTTAGGAATCCGATCGCGCGACCTGACGCCGATGAGGCACAAGTCGTTTTGCTTTTCTCCAACAGACATCCTCTCCAGGCCCTTGCCTGGTCGGAAGCGTCAACAGATGACCTGCATGTTCACATTCTCTGGCGACTCCTGGAGGCGCCAATGAGAACAGACCATGGCCGCGGCATGCCCGTCGTCTCGGATTTGTTTCTTCTGGCTGATCACGATCCTCACCCTGCGAATCTTGGATATATCGTCCCCAAGATTCAGAAATCCCAGATATATGACTTATGATGTTGGACTCGGGTCACAAGTTGGCGGATGGTTGACGGCTCAAATCTTCTGAATCTGATATCGCCCCTGTCAGGACCCTGGATAATTGTAACTTATTCTCCCGTAGTCACGGCCCGAGATTGAAAGGGCAGGAGAACAGTTCGCATATTATATTTTAGAAAGTATCACAATGGCCAAATTTCGGAGCGCGAAGCCTGCATCCTTCGCATCAAATTCTGCCATCCTCTGACTTGGTTAACAGATAACACCAAAGATACAAGCATTGCCCTTCGTCGATTTCCCCAACTTCCCTCCACTGAGTCCCAAGTTATGTACTCAAAGGAAATGCCATAGCCGCCCACATTGTAACTGGGGGATCCTCCAGTACTTTGGAACAAGACGTCAAACAACTGTTGAAATACCACGTGCTAAGAATAGCACGTGTGTCAAGGAAACAGGTGGCATGAGCACCGTCGTTCTGTACAATATTCCTCGCCACCCAATTACACAATAATTTCTGTGACGACTGGGATACCAATCTCTGAAAAGGAGAGTACCATACAGTAGCCCCGTGCTGGGCGAAAGAGATGGACAGACAAGACCCGGAATGCCGCGAAATCTTGACTCTCGTGACCTATCCCCGAACTTGCGGTGAGATAGGTAGTGGAATCACCAGCGTTGGCGTCTCTGCATGCATACCTATCAGCGCCACCACCTCTCAGTCTACCGTATTGTAATTACAACCGACAGGAGGGCAGATGCAAGACAGAGAGGAGAACTGGAGAAGAAGTATAGTAACTCGAACTCAGTCAAACGCTCCTTGCGTTCTGCGTCACACATAAACTCTCTTCTGAAAAGGGAATTGAAAAGCTCCTATATAAAGCCAAGGTGCTAAGGAGAGCCAAGGCACCACTAAAGAGAAATTATCACCGATACAATTTCGTGAAATTATATAGAATCGTGGGCGAAGGGAGTCAGCGGATGGTTATCTCGGCATCATACAGTATCCTTATCCACATGCTCTCTTTCCCTCTTCGCCCTAGAATGCTCTGCAATCTTTAAGTAAGAGAGTCGATAGCCAAAGGCCTCCGTTTGCGGAGCGAATGTGCACCATCCAGTGGGTGCCACGACAGCTTTATGCAAGAGTTGATAGTACCTTGCATAAATATACGTATCGTAAACGTTTGATAAAATACAGTGCTCCGTGAGGATAGCGAGTAGAACATAGTATAGTCGAGATATGCACGCTTATCGACCACCTAGGCATGAGTTATGCCGGCTGCCCCGCCAAAGTGCAAGTTATTGGAACCCGGTAGTGGGGCACGAAAATCCGAAAGCGAAGGGTCTTCGTAATCCGCAAATCCCGTCCGATTCTCATCCCATCTACAACCCATCCCATCCTATTTCTTCCCCTCTACTTCCCCTCCTTTCTCTCACCAACCCCCAGAAACAACAAATCTAGCCAGAGTCTCTTGCAAAAGTTGACTTCTAATTCAACTCAGTCTCACCAAACCCAAACATAACCGTTTCGATTACACTTCCGAGTGTGGTCACTCAGTCGTCAAGACGTTTTCCAATCTTCTTAACTCGTAAGTTACCTGCTATGTCTGGTCGAATATGTGCGCTTAAACACATCTTCAAACCTCAACACTACGTCTCTGTGCTTGAACCCTTCTGACAACCCCCCAGACCTCACCATCCGTTCGCTGGAGCCCGTTGCTCTGCCGCTGCTGGAGCATCGGACTCGCCGTTTTCAAGATAAACAATCCGTACAACTATTTACACCGCTAAATTTTTGTATCCCGATTCCCGCTGCCAATCCACTTTAAGAAAATATGGCTCCTCATGCGGAGTTTGGAACGGGCTTCTCGAACGGAAATGGTACTGCCGCCTCTGCCCCAAAGGACCTCTTCAAAGTCAACTCTCCCAACGTCATTTACAGTGACAATGAGATCAGGTCCAAGTACACTTATCGTACTACCTTAGTCAATGAAACTGCCGAAGGCAAGTTTGTCGCTACTCCTAAGGAGACCCTCTATGATTTCAAAGTCGATCGTAAGGTTCCTAAGACTGGTATGATGCTTGTCGGATGGGGCGGTAACAATGGCTCAACTGTCACTGCTGGTATTCTTGCCAACCGCCGTAGTCTTGCTTGGGAGACTCGTGAAGGTCCTCGTGCCGCTAATTATTATGGATCTGTGGTCATGGGCTCTACTGTTAAGCTGGGTACAAATGCCAAGACCAACATGGATGTCAACATTCCCTTCAGCGATCTCCTTCCAATGGTTCACCCAAATGACCTAGCGATTGGTGGATGGGATATTAGTGGCATGAATCTCGCCGAGTCCATGGATCGAGCTGCTGTTCTTGAGCCAACCCTCAAGGCTCAAGTCAAGAAAGAAATGGCTGATATGGTTCCTCTTCCCAGTATCTACTACCCGGATTTCATTGCTGCCAATCAAGAAGATCGTGCCGATAACTTGATCAAGGGTTCAAAAGCTTGCAATGAGCATGTTGAGCAAATCCGTAAGGATATCCGGTAAGCAATTAATCTTCATTGGCCGAAAGTAATTTACTTACAAGCTATCAGTGACTTCAAGGCAAAAAACACCTTGGACAAGGTCATTGTCCTATGGACCGCCAACACTGAGCGATTCGCTGATCTCATCCCTGGTGTCAATGATACTGCTGAAAATCTTTTAAAAGCAATTGAGAACGGTCATGAGGAGGTTGCCCCTTCAACTGTCTTTGCCGTTTCTTGCATTCTTGAGGACGTTCCCTTCATCAACGGTTCCCCACAGAACACCTTTGTCCCAGGCGCTATTGAGCTTGCAGAAAAGCACAACACTTTCATCGGTGGTGACGATTTCAAATCTGGTCAAACCAAGATGAAGTCTGCTCTAGTAGATTTCTTGATTAGCGCTGGTATCAAGCTCACTTCCATTGCCAGCTATAACCATCTTGGTAATAACGACGGAAAGAATCTCAGCTCCCAGAAGCAATTTCGCTCCAAGGAGATTTCAAAATCAAACGTCGTCGATGACATGGTTGCAGCCAACAACGTGCTTTATAAAGAGGGCGAGCACCCGGATCACACTGTTGTTATCAAATATATGCCTGCTGTTGGTGACAACAAGCGTGCCTTAGATGAGTATTATGCCGAGATCTTCATGGGAGGTCATCAGACAATCTCGTAGGTTTTCCCCACCAACTCCAAGAAAGACATATTCTAATTCTGAATTTAGTATCTTCAACGTCTGCGAAGACTCTCTTCTTGCGTCTCCATTGATCATTGATTTGGTATTGGTTGCCGAGATGATGACTCGCATCCAGTGGAAGGCCCACTCGAGCGACGGCGCTGCTACCAAGGACTTCAAGAATTTCCACAGCGTGCTCAGCATCCTCAGCTTCATGCTCAAGGCTCCATTGACTCCTCCAGGAACTCCGGTCATTAACGCTCTTGCTAAGCAGCGAAGTGCCTTGGTCAATATCTTCAAGGCTTGCGTTGGTCTTGAGCCCGAGAATGATATGACTTTGGAGCACAAGTTGTTCTAACTCGGAGGTGCCTTATTCTGGGGCTGATTCTTGATGTGCTTGCAATTTATGATTTCTCGAATGCTCTGACAGCTGTGGATGGAGAGATATAATGATTTAATTTGCTGCCTATACGACCTACATACTGTTACCACATGACGATAAGTGTCATGCATTCAATCATTAGACAGAAACAATAAACTGAAAAACAATTGTTCTTCAAAAAATTACTTGCTACTTTGTGCAATCTTATTTCAAATTTTAATAGTGCTGCATTGTAAACTCTGAGCTTTTGGTATGTTATTTTCACCCTAAGAAATAGTTGTAAGACTAGTGCAACTTGACTTCATCCCTTTCAACCCAAATCTTTTTTACTTCTCACAACCAGTTCTGGGTCTGCAACATTCTTCGATTGCCAAATAATGTAACTTGTAGTTTTATTTCAAATCACGTTATTATCATTGCAATGCCTCAGCAATCAGTGTCATCTGTGCAATCTTTCTACCGGTTTGACGAAGAACCAAAGCAGCAAGCCCCAGCGACGGAGCCTGTCAGTCCTGGTGATGCCTTCACTGAAGACGAATTAGCAGATACACTAGATCCGCTTCACCGCAAATGGAGTCCGAAACGAGAGTATGAAGAAACCTGCATAGGCCAGCTTGTCCCTGGGCCCAGAGCTGTCACTTTCGTCGGTAGAATTGTCAACTTAAAAATAATCAATGGGCGTTGTGCAAAGCAACCTAAAGCTTCGGGATATCATAACTTGATTATCAAAGATGATTCTGGTGTCATCTCTGTCTGTTCTCTAGGTCTCTCTATTCAAGGAAATATTCTGACCCACCTTTTCCCATAGATCAAGCTCTACTTCGCTCAACAGCCGTATCCTCTTAGGCTGGGCCAGCTCCTTACCCTCTGGACGGCATTTATATCCGATATTGCTAAAGCGGACGTGACACTCGTCAGCTCAGTCCCCATCCACGCCAATATGTTCCCAGGACGCACGACTTCAGACCACCTTATGATCCATACGACAGCCGCCACTGACTCCATCTGTCGAACACCTCTCGAATACCAAAAACAAAATTCCCTCCCAGGCCTTATGACACTCAACAGCTATCTTGGCAGTGGCCACGATGGTGTTGTGGGTGCCAAGATTCTCGTGTGCGTCAAGAGTAAGGGCAGTACCAAGAAGATCTCGAGGAAAGATGGGGGAGGCGAGAGTGAGCTGGCAGATATTATACTGTTCGATCATACTAGAGAGGTCCAGATGACGATGTGGAATGAAATGATTAAATCAGCCAAAGAGTGGAAGCCTGGAAACACTATCTTACTGATTTCCAACCCGGGTTTTAGAATTGCTTTTGCTGGAAGGGAGACTATTGCGGTATTGCATCAGACCATGATTGAAGTTGATCCAGAATTCCCTGAAGCAGAGTGGTTGAGAAAACATGCAGTGGGGTTGGCGAAGAGAGAGAGCCTATGCGTAGACTTTCCGGAGGGCATCTGGAATGTTGAAACGGCGAAGTACGGGGTCATCAGAATGTTGTTTACACTCGCCGAGCTAGATAACTGGCAAGCTTCACCCTATTACCCTATGACATGTCTTTTTGCTAAGAGCATATATCTTCAGGGTCCGATCTGATGGCCATGAAGTCTTCACAGGCTTCATCAACGTAACCATCATGGAGATGTCTCTTGTATCCTGTCATCGACGCAACATGCTCATGTGCGCAGAATGGTATTTCCACATTTCCCCTCATCTGCACTTCACTTCCCGCATTCCAGCTGACGAAATTCCAGCTGTGGTATTCCCATCTACGCCAACGTGCTTATGGCGCCCTGTAAAAGCTGCTCCAAACCCCTTTTTTTGTCCCTCAATCCCCGTATCATCGGAATCCTCGTTGACGAGACCGGTTGCATTGAGAGAGGCAAGCTTCTTTGGAGTACGCGTGCCTGGGAGGCTTTATTCGGAAGATCTGTCGAGGAGGTTGCGCAGATGACGAGCGACGAGCTGAGTTTGTTCGAGCAGAGGGTGTTGTTTATGAGGCTGCATCTGGTGTTTGGGTGGAAAGAGACTGTAGGGAGGCTGGCGGTTTTAGAGGTGATGACTTGAGGAGAGAGAAAGAGTTGTGTTTCTTGTCCCAGATAAATCTACATGAAGGGTGACGAGGTTGCTATAACAAATGGCTGAGAATATGGTGTAAATCAACCAGCTGAAAGGTATTTTGCTCTTGAAGTCGCTTGTGAAAATAGAAGAGGTTCGTAAAGTTGATTACTGTCTACGAGGGTACCCAGTCAGGGGGGGGAAGATAGGATATCAATACTTCACAGCAAACTTTTACACGTCTATCTTTATCTAGACAAGAGAGATGAATAACAATCTTCTTAAAACAATAACAGAGAAAACCCAGTTCGAAGCTTTCATTCTGTCACCTCAACTCAGTTCTTGAGGGAAAACAGCTATGCCACATCCATTCCCCGATACAACCCTCTTTTAACATTTTACCGCCGCCGACTCTTCGGATGCTACAAGCTTCCCTCCTCGCTCCATCATCTACCAAGAGAGACAAAGGGCAAAAGAAAGTCTCCTATCCCCCTAGACTAGCTCGAGGAGCTAAAATCATCGACATGCAACGAAAACTTTCGAACTGATACCTTGAGCCTCAGCCACCAGCTGAAAACAAAGACCGGCGTGGAGACTGGACTAATAGGAGCACCGGATTGGCAAAGCTAGCGCTGACTGATCATGTTGGCGGTCGTGCGGCGGTGCGGCGTGCGTTATGCAATAGTTGCCTTCGTTTCCATTCCAGTCCGCAAAGGGGAGGTAAGGGGGCGAGAGGGTTAGTTGCTTCTTGGCTTATCTGGGCCTGGGAAGTTGTGCGGAAGAGGCGTAGGTACAGTAGGGCTGCGTCACTGGGGAGCTGCAGGGAATTTTTACCTTTGGTTCGAGGCTTTTTTTATTTTAAAGGTTACCTGTGTTGGAATGTTGATGTTGGTCTTCTGGGGCATGGAGATATTAGTGGGAGGGAAGCCGACAAATGTCAGTTGCTGAGACGACACTGCACATCGCTTTGTAAGAAGCGGTTATAAGAGCGCCACGCATTTCGCTCAGAATTTGGTTGGGCGATTTTAAAGAGTTGAGTTAATTTTTAATCATAAGAATATGATTTATGACGGGCATTTGAGAGGGCAAGGTCTGAGCTTGCATCAACTGGCTACATATTTATAGGAGATTTGGATCTGACTGATATCAGTCAGCAATAAAGCACAAAAACGCGAACACCGACTTTTCTCTCTTGGTTGCGTAGTCTTCGTTTGTTGGTTGGCAGTATCTGAGTAGCAGCTTGTATGTTTCGCTTCCAGCAGATTTGTCTGCCCAGAGGGTGCAGTTGAATTAGAAATGAGAGGTATAAATGTGATAGTAACTGAAACACTATTTCCTTTCGATAGGTTTCGATTATTGAAGTTTGCCAATTTGGTAAAGAATATATGTTAATATGCGAGAAGTATTAGCGGTGCTGTAGAATATCTCGACCATGAGATTAAAGACCAGCACCAGAGGAAATTGGGTTGGAATTTTTGTTAGTAGGTTTAGTCTTATAGTATCTCTTAAATACTCGTCTATATTATTAATTCGATCCAGCAATATCAATAAAACAAAACGGTTATTGGTTGGCTCAATGTGCCTTTGCAGATATCGGGCATACTGTGCGCATTAGTACGAGCATAATTTGCTATAATACTTGACTTTCCCACGTGTTTCGCGGCCTCTTTACTCCTTGCAGGAAGAATACTAAAAGAGCATAATGTGGGGGGGGTAGAAATTACATTCTGTAGTAATCAAAAACAGCAAATGAAATCCACAGCTTCTGTTCGTAAGTGTTGCTTATAGAATCAAATTACTGGTCTGCGACGATATGCTGTGTCGTTTAAATAGTCGCTTCCCGACCAGACGGATCACTCGGCTCTGCCGGCCTAGCACTTACTTTACGGCCGATGCAGCACGACCGAGCGGCCGTAACTGGATCGTTACCGGTGGCGCTCCAAGTCAATAAATGCATTTAAAGATGCCGTTGAAAGGAAAAAATCATTCCTGGAGCACAGCATTTTATCTCAAAACTGGTGGAGCAAGAATCTTGGGGTAGAGAATTTAGCTACCCCCGGCCGATCTTCGAATGTCAGTCTTCACCCACTACGGTCTGTGGGACGAGCATTCACGTCTTAATCCGGTCCTAACCTTTATCGAGGAATACTTTCTAGCAGTTGACGCTCTCGACTTGTCTTCGATAATATCCACCAAGTTCTATGCCGAATCAGCAATCTATCATGACAGCCAGGGCGATGCATATGTTTCAGGACCATTTGTCTGGGACAGGATACAGCAGCTATTGACCCCATTCAGCAAAGTCAGTCATGACCCTGTGGAGATAAGGGTTGTGTCAGAAACCGCAGACAAGTGCATAGTATACGCACAATTCTTGACACATTTTCGACTAAAAGGCGATGTCGACGAGGTTATTGCGCCGAGATTTTTTGTTCTTCATGTAGGCATGGCAACGGAAAACGAAGGGACATACGGATTACAAATATATGAGCTGAGTGTGTTCTGGGATACAGGAATTCTCGGGCGGCATATTACAGAGAGAAAGAGAATGTCTGAGCGGAAGAAGGCGCAGCAGAGGATTCAAGCAATTATAAACTAAAAGAATTTCTGTCTAGTGAGCATCGGTCGCCTAGTCTCTATTCTACTTAGGAGATAGGATTTCATATTCAGATCATCAAGATACCCGTATCTACCGATACATGCAGTGCGTGCAATTAAGTATCAAAGTCCTATACATTATTTAATCAAGAGCTTGATATTTCAGGCAGACACTTCTACTCTATTTCTCAAATACATAGATACTTGTCTCGCGCCGTCTCGCATATTATAGATCTATACAGTTAGCTTGCAGTGTATATTCGATTAAATGAAAAAAACTTGAAGGATAACATGAGGAAGTGAGAAAAACATATTTGCATCAAAAGGCTATAGGCCGATTCAAGGAGATGTATTGAACTTTGGGCAATGCATTGCCTCATCTATAATCATGATCAAGAATCAAAAAATGTTTGAGTCAACCAAGCTTCATCCAATAACCGCTAATTAAACATTTGGATTTATTTCGGTTGTAGAGACTTCTCCGCGGGCAAGAAAGGAACATCGGGCCACTACAAACCTGGGTAACTTGTCAAAAAACCTAGTGCTAGGTAATATCAAGTCTACAAACATGTCCTGAGTCTTAAATGGATAATTCATTTCCAAAGACTAAAGAAATATCACAATTTTGGATGGTTCAATGCAAATTGGTAAACCGGACTGATTATGAAGATTAAGAGAACAACAATCTTGGTCACTCCTTCATGAATAGATATTCAAAGGCTTAAGCGGAGCCGTTAAATATGCACCCTCGTTCAAGAAAACCTGAACAACAAAACCCAGGGCCTTTGTCAAATCCAATATAAAGACTTTAAAATTGTGGATAGTTATAAATTTGACAAGACCAAATGAGTAGGGATACAGCAACAAGGTAGATACATGTTTCTCGGCAAGAGTTTAGGGAAATACAGATTTTTTGAAGGGTATTAGAGTGACTGGATTCGTCACATCTAATATTGGTAACTCGAAGCCAAAAAATGTTCAGGGAGGGTACTCTTTGGGCTTAGCGTGCCTCTTGAAGGCGGCTATGAGAGCCCTCATGTATCTTAACGAAGTAGGGATGTAGTGGGCAAGCTGAAAAGTTACGGTGACATGGTTGAAATTCTTTCCTCTTCTTTCTGCTGCTTCCAAAACCTGGTACTTTGATTGGTTGAATCGGCCTGAGTTGTAGCTCGGTGCTCTAAGTGGCGTGCGCAAACATCTGCTTAAGGGATGGTTCCGTACGGAACCATCCCGGACCCTCCGTGCACGAAACTTTTCGGGGACTGCCCAAATTAGGTTTATTTGTAGTTGCGAAGTGCTATTCCAAGTGTCTTAGACAAGACTCAAATCATTCCGTATGCTTCTTACACATTCGGTTTCTATAACACTTACAGTACATCGCGGCTCTCTAGCACCTTTGTCGTATGGAAAATTTGAATGCATGGGGGTACGTATTTGGTGGACATTATTCCTACTGAGTTCAGCTGGAAAGTTACATTGCTTAAGTCCTGCTGCCGAAAGCCCTGCGGCCTTTCTCTCCAGCTGACGACTTTTAGTCGTAGCCACACCTGGTTCCCACATTTCCCTGAGAAACTCCTAGTAAACAGTGTAGGCATATGGTCCAAAGACAAACCCCCAGTTCTTGAGCTGGCTTGTTGGAGTTTCTCTCTCCCTTTACCAGTCTACAGTCACGATATTAGTTTTCTCGTACTCCTTCTTCTGAGCCAAGGTATCTCCTTGGCTAACGCAGCTTGTTCTTCTACTATTAAGTAATACAACATGTCAGGATGGCAGCCTCGTCAACGGTCTATCCGCTTTTGTACAAGTCCTTTTTGTCAGGAGTTTTCTAAAGTTTCCTGTGCCTATTTCTTTATATCTAACGTTATAATCTAGATATAAGCTCCGTATCGTGAGTCACACTGATAGGATTTCGAAAGGGCCAATCCGCTCCGGATCCCATAATTTAACCACAGCATGCTGGAGCATTCATCCCTGTAACGGCACTAATAGTATGGTTTATCAACTTCCTGCTGGAACTTTAACAACTACACTGGACTCACGGGCGTCTCTATGTCTTTAATTACGACGCCAACTATGATATCCAATTCTTAGATTTCTTTATTAAAATAATTAGTGACACTAGTAAGTCGGCAATGCGGTTTTGGGGTTAACTCAATAACTTCCAATTTACACAAACCGTGGATGTGGAGTGGAACTTGCACCCACCGATGAGATGCTGTGGACATTCGATGCTACTAATCAAAATAAGTTTTTGAAGATTGAGTCAAGGAGAGCGAGCGTCACTACTGGTACACTCGTAGAGTTTACAATTACGGATGGCTCAACGGGGTTTGTTGTTCCAATGCATTGTTTAAATGGGTATCTCTCGATTCCACGCAGATGAACATGACATTCTTTTATAGCCACTCAAATTGGCACTTTTAGTGACAAGGCCACAAGGTGTTACTCTCTAAAAAGCCCTGCCGTAGTTATTACTGTAACAGCTTAGACTTGTCTTATTTAATAAGAATAATGGCTAACATCTCAACCTTCACTATATTGAGACATATATAACACCGAAGTATATTAAAATGGGGAAATACACTACTAAAGAGCTCCTTTTTGGCGTAGCAAACTAAGTAACCACAAGTACGGGGCAAGGTATGATCTGACCCTTAGCGCTTAAGAATCAGATGCAGGCTTACAAATATCACCCTTATTCTTCCACCAGCCTCAACGCATACATTAAAATAACCTCACTACCATTCTTACTATAGTAAGTAGACGTTTATGCTGGAATACAAAAATCAATAGGGTCCGCGATCTATTCATTCAGATGTTATGAAACATGTCCTACTACATCTGGGGAATAGTAGCCAACAGCCTCTCGCCCCTGATGTTACGAACATCATTTGTTGTTGCATTTCGCACTTTAAGCGATGGGCTAATTCTTGGTGTCGGATCGATCAAGTTCCTAAAATGTTCAGTCGATTCAGGTAATAATTATGTAGGCTTAGTTTCTGCTTGTAATGGTCCAGACAACAGAGCTTTAAGAACGACCGCTGGTAATTTTTAGAGCATGCTTGAGAGGTATGATGAAAAAAGTTTGGAAAGAGATCGTGTTCGAGAATTCATTCATTAACCGTCATCATGCCTAAATATCCTCATTCTTTCAATACTGTACATATCCTACAGATTTTGGGAGATTTTGGGAGAGTTCGGGTGCATCAATATCCGTCCTGCTCTTTCCTGGTATCTGCATTCTTGGCACCCTCTCCAGCTTCCCTTATAGCTTGCTCATCACCTCTCATTTTTGCAAAATGGGCTTTGATATCTTCCGCACTGATGGCTTTACCACTCTCTGCAAATTGTTGAAAGAACGGTTTCAACTTATCCTTCAAATGGTTGTATGCCATTACTCCTTCGATAGCTCTGATACGATCGACATTTTTCAGTGCGCTTTCCCCACGATCATAAATGCTTCCACTTCCAACAGTGCTACCAGCCTCTTCATCACTACCAGAGAGGGACGGCTCGTAAATGATTTCTTCTTCGAGGAGTTGCGCATGCTCTTTGAGAGCCGGAAAGCAATCTGTACATCGGCAGAGATGTTCACGAAAGTCTGATTTGAAGAAAAGTGAGATTTGGCCACTTGGTGCTAGCGGGAGAGACTTGATTTTGCAAGATACGAGGCCATCTAAGGATGGTTCTGGAGGATTGGTTGCTGTAGCTCCAGCTTTGTGTACACCCTCTGTAAGCTTGTCATTGACAGCTGACTCCTCATCCTTGAACCGCTTAGATGTGCCAGAGGAAATCGATTCATCGTCATCATCAGCCTTCCGCTTCTTCAGGTTTTGTAGATTTGATTCCATCAACTTTTGATTCTTGGCCAGAATTTCTGTTTCTGGGCTAGGAGCTGCACTTCGTCTGAAGACAGCAGGTAGAAAGCCTGGTGTGCCTGCATATCGTTTGATCCAAGGATGTGCATCAACACACTTGTAGCATATGAAGCCTTCAAAATCTTCTTCGTCAGGGAATCCAGGTGGAAGTGGCATATCTTCTTCTTCGAGCTCTTTTTTAATCTGTACACCTGCGGTGTTTGGTTGGTTTGGCACTTCATGTTGCTCTCCGGACCTAGTCTCAACTCCGGATATTTGCTCAGAAGCCTCTGCAACTTCACTGATGGATTCCAAAACGATATCACCCTTTGGTCTTGCAGTTATACCCTTTTGGCTCGACATTTCGTACCAGTTTGGTCCCAAACCAACAACACATCCAGGATGCCACCAGTCCTCACCACACCCGCCTGTTTCAGCAGTGCCTAACCCAAGGCACTGAAACATTGTTCCCTTTTGCTGGTTTGGGTCATAATCGCAGTCGCAACCGCAAAATAAATTTTTAAAGTTTTTGTTGTATTTGTTTGAGGGAGAAGGATCTTCAGAATGGACCTCCCCCTTTGTATTCGTCTCAGGATTTAGTCTTAAGGTGCATGGTGATGTGGCTGGCAAACGCGTTGTTCCGCAATCGCAAACAAAGTTCCTCTTGTTGAATAGCTCCACTAATGTATGCTCGCCATGACACTGGATAGAACAGGAATAACACACCCCAGCCGCAGTGTAGTCATCGGAAGGATTGGTTGGGGGAGGGTTGCAAGTTAAGCAAGAAAAGAGGACTTGTCGGAGCGGGCCTAATTCCTTCGTACAGTTCTCAAATTTCTATACAGGTGTTAGCATCACAGGTATATTCTTCGATTGAAGTCCTTACATATGGAAGAGCTTCCCGAGCATCAGCTTCTAGCTGAAGTTGGCTATTGATAAATCTGTAAGATTTTATTAGCATCTAGTGTTGTATTTAAAATGCAGTCGCGCATAATTGGGACGAATATCCTTGACATACTCCGCTGCTGTGTGTGAATCGTCCGACCTCTGGGAGAAGCTTTGGCTTCGAGAAGGGGCGCCTGCCTGGTTACTCATAGTTTCGCTAAAACTAGAGCTTGACACTGGTGGAGGATCCATGACCTTGTGGTTTTGGAATATGTTGCTCAGAAGGTTTTCATGAAATGTATAGTAACAATCGTGGTGGAAGATCAGCCTCGAAGCCGTCAGTACTAAAGTCGCGCAAAGTGGTTGCATATATGACTAAACCTTATTTAGCCTAGCGCTAAACGCCAAATCGCGTCCTTCACGCGTTATTACGCGACAACCATTTCTGCTTCATCCTCCCTTTCATCTCCATTCTAATCCACATCTTCACAACAAAATTCTCCAAACCAAAGTTTTTTTCTTTACTATCACGAATACTTGGAATTGAGTCATTATGAGGTATGCAAATTTATCCGAACATTCATCAAATGCCCCCTTTTAACCTTGAGATTCCTTCCAAGCATCCCTCCTCTTAGCCGCTCACTGACTCTTTAATAGCTCTCCTCTCCGACCAAGCATGTCCTCCGCAAATCGTGGCTTAAGCGGTGGCCGAAATCGTCGTAAAAGGTCCAGAGAACCTGAAGATACTACGCCAGAGCCATCTGCTTCTTTTCCTACTGGTGACATTCGATCGTCCCCTCCTCCTATCCAACGTAGAGGTGACGACGATGAGGAGGATATCGAAGAAGATGTTGAACTAGATCTCGATATTGATGATGTTGATGAGATGGCTGAAGATGAAGATGGAATTGACCTGTTCGCAAACAACTTCGAGCGTGACTACAAATCTCGTGAGGATGATCAATATGACGCGAGAGACATCGACGATGAAGGCGAATATGATGCTCTTGATATTGCAGAGAGAAGACGACTTGATGCTCGCCTGAATCACCGAGATCGTGAGCTTGCTAGGCAAAGACGTATGCCGGCCGCTTTCCTTCAGGATGAAGATGGTCAAGGTGACCTTGACCTAACTGCCCAGCCACGAAGACGTCGTCACCATTACGACGAAGACGAGGACGAAGATATGCAAGATGATATCATGGAAGAAGAGCTATCTCTTGAGACATTGCAAGATGTCAAGGCATCGAGCTTGGTCGAATGGGTCTCTCAACAAGCTGTCCAAAGGACTATTAAGCGCGAGTTCAAGGCCTTCTTGACCGAGTTCACTGACGATCATGGAGTTTCAATCTATGGGAGTTGTATTCGTACCCTTGGAGAAGTCAATGCAGAATCCCTAGAGGTTTCATACGATGATCTCGCATCCTCTAAGGCCATTCTTGCTTATTTCTTGGCAAATGCTCCTGGAGAGATGCTCAAGTTGTTCGATGACGTTGCCATGGAAGTCACGTTGCTTCATTATCCTGATTATGAACGAATTCATTCCGAGATCCACGTTCGAATATCAGACTTACCAGTTCACTATACCCTTCGCCAGTTGCGTCAAACCCATTTGAACTGTTTGGTCCGTGTTAGTGGAGTCGTCACCCGTAGAAGTGGCGTTTTCCCGCAGCTGAAGCATGTGATGTTTGACTGCGGCAAATGCGGTACCAAGCTCGGGCCCTTCCAGCAAGAATCGAATGTGGAAGTTAAGATCTCTTATTGTCAGAACTGCCAATCTCGAGGGCCGTTCAATCTTAACTCCGAGAAGACTGTTTATCGAAATTACCAAAAGCTTACACTACAAGAATCGCCTGGCACCGTACCTGCTGGACGTCTTCCGCGCCACCGTGAAGTGATCCTCTTGTGGGATCTTATTGACAAGGCTAAGCCAGGGGAGGAGATTGAGGTTACTGGTGTCTACCGAAACAACTATGACGCGCAACTTAACAATAAAAATGGGTTTCCCGTCTTCGCTACTATTCTCGAAGCAAACAACGTTGTCAAGTCTCACGACCAGCTTGCTGGATTCAGACTCACTGAAGAAGACGAACAAGAGATTCGAGCTCTAGCCCGGGATCCACAAATTATTGACAAAATCGTTAATTCTATGGCCCCCAGCATTTACGGTCACAGCGACATCAAGACCGCGGTAGCTCTATCTCTCTTCGGTGGTGTTGCCAAGGATAGACAGGGCAAACATCACATCCGTGGTGACATCAATGTGCTCCTTCTTGGAGACCCTGGAACTGCGAAGTCCCAAGTGCTAAAATACGTCGAAAAGACTGCCCACCGTGCTGTCTTTGCCACAGGTCAAGGTGCTAGTGCGGTTGGTTTGACAGCCAGTGTTCGCAAAGACCCGTTGACTAGCGAATGGACTCTAGAAGGTGGTGCTTTAGTGCTTGCAGATAGAGGTACTTGCCTCATTGATGAGTTCGATAAGATGAATGACCAAGACCGAACCTCCATTCATGAAGCTATGGAACAGCAAACAATCTCCATCTCCAAAGCCGGTATCGTCACCACACTTCAGGCACGTTGCGGAATTATTGCGGCAGCAAATCCAATAAGCGGCCGCTATAACTCAACTATTCCGTTTTCACAAAATGTCGAACTCACTGAACCTATTTTGTCTCGTTTTGACATCCTCTGTGTCGTTCGGGATACTGTCGACCCTGCTGAAGATGAGAGACTTGCTAGATTCGTTGTCGACTCACATGGACGGTCTCATCCATCCTCTGACGCAACTGATGAGAATCAAAATACTATGGAGGTCGAGCATGATGCTGATATACGGGCTGGGGCTATCAATGGAGGAGAGCCAAAGCACGAAGGAGAAATTGCCCAAGAATTGCTTCGAAAGTACATCCTTTACGCAAGAGAGAGATGTAGTCCTAAGCTGTACAACATTGACGAGGAGAAGGTTTCCAAGCTTTTTGCGGACATGAGAAGGGAGTCTTTAGCAACGGGCGCATATCCGATCACTGTAAGTTCACCCCTCGATCATGATGTAGTCCTTTCTAACGTTATAGATCCGTCATCTGGAAGCCATCATGAGAATTAGCGAAGCATTCTGTAGGATGCGACTGTCTGACTATGTGTCTTCTCAAGATGTTGATCGCGCTATTGCTGTCACCATCGAGTCATTCGTGGGAAGCCAAAAAGTAAGCTGTAAGAAAGCTCTTTCCCGTGCGTTTGCCAAATACACCCTGGCTCGACCTGGTGCTGGAAAGAAGACTGGAAGTGGAAGAAACTTGGAGCGTGGAGCTAGAGCTGCTCCTGCTGCCATGGCATAGACACACATGCGTTCATTTTACGGCGTTAAGGATACCTCGTTTTGTAGATGATTAGGGCTGTAATGTACGCGTTTGCTATGAAATAATGAAACTTATTCTAAACGGATACTTTCACTAGGTACAACCCGACTTGAATAATTCTTATCACTTCCACTTCCCGGCCTTGGTTAGACCAGTGTTACCTTGTCCTATGATGGTTCCGGGATTTACAATCCATTCCACCAGCTTGTCTTCTCAATCACAAACTCTCCTTTAATTGGCTTCTCTGGATTGCTGCTATCCCCAACAGTCACCACGTATTCATCTTTCTCACTAATCCATGCATTCCGAATCTCATCCCAAAAACTCGTGGCATATTTCAACTCGATCGATATTTCCACCAATTTGCTTTCTCCTTTCTCCAGCCACACCTTGCTAAACCCTTTCAATTCCTTCTTTGGTCGCTTGATACTTGGATTCTTCTGCGTGACATATACCTGTACAACTTCTGCTCCTGCCCGGTCCCCGACATTTTTGACCTTGACGCCAACTTTTAGCTCCTCATTAGATTTGGCAACTTTCAAATCCGAGAAGGAGAAGCTGGTATAAGATAGCCCGTGACCGAAGGGGAACAAGACCGGTAGATCGAGCATCTCGTACCACCTGTACCCCACGTAGACATCTTCACCGTACAAAGTTCTCCCTCTCTCTGTTCGATAGTTGAGGAATGCAGGGTTATCCTGCACTCTCTTCGGAAAGCTGAGTGGGAGTTTTGCACTGGGATTGACGTTTCCGAATAGAATATCCGCGATGGCATTTCCTGTTTCGTTGCCGCCATACCACTGAAGACAAGTTAGGGATCGTATTGACATGGAAAAGAAGGTGGAGAACTTACAGCGTGGACTAATGCTTTAACTGAAGAGATCCAAGGCATCTCCACTGGAGTTCCTGACTGCATGACCACAACCGTTGAAGGGTTTGCTGCCGAAACAGCGGATATCAGGGCATCCATATGACCTGGTAGAGCCATATTTTCTCTATCATTTGCCTCTCCCTCCCAATCAGCCTATATAATCCATGTTAGTAATAATAATTTGGTGCGGAATAAAAGTCCTACATTCAACCCAGCACAGATGATAACCTGATCCGCCTCCTTTGCTAACTCTGCAGCATGCTTCACCTCATTATCGGCATCGATGACCTTTGCTCCACCAATCCTCACAGCACCACCTACAAAATTAACATTGTTGCCTTGGTCCAATTTAGATGCTGGAGCACTAGTAAACTGGACTTTTATATGATATTTCTGGTCTTTCTTAACAGAGAATATTGCTTTCTCTTCTATTGTTCCGGAGCCAAAGAACAGCGTTCCTTTAGTCTGCTTTGTCTCATTATCGATAAGCAATTTGCCATCGACATATAGTTTTGCTGCACCGTAAACTCCTAACCCCAATTCAAAATCACAGTCTTCCTCAGCTGTTAAGTATCCTTCTATATCTGCATAGAAGAGTGGGTTTTTTATTCTCGGGCAGTTGTAGTCCATTAACAGAAATTCGGTTTTGGTAAGTGTAACATCATCGGCTAGCTCGCGACCTTGGACTGATGGTGGGTCATTGTAAGCTCGGAAGGTAACCCCTGGTTCCTCTTTGTCGGTCTTGAGCTGAGTTCCGAGTAGCGGAAGTTCCTTGTGTGCATAGGACCCAGCTGTATATAGAGGAGGGGAAACAAGTTGGGAGCTGATGCCATCAAAGGGAGTAACTGCATAGTAAGCGGCAAGAGCAGCAGAGCCACCTCCATGGTACGTTGCTATTTTCGCATTAGGGCCGACAATAAGTGTCTATTCAGTCCAGAGTCAGCCGTGAATTCTCATACCTAAACTTGTCACCTTACCTTCTTGTCTTTTTTCAAAGGCAGGATATTGCCTTCGTTTTTCATCAACACAATAGATTCTGCCCCTATTTTCCTTAAAAGCGCCGCAGTCTCCGGTGTATTTGCCTCCTTTTCCTGGGCTTTTTCTGGAATTTTCGCTGCGGCACAACGATTTACTAGATTTAGAACGTTTCGAACTCGCTCATCGATAACATATTCTGGAACTTTATTAACTCCAACCGCTTGAACTAGCAACTCTCCACGCCATCTGGCGGATCCCGGCATTTCTAAATCAAGACCTGCGTTTGCTGCTCCAGTTGTAGAATATGTACCCCACCTATATATATAGTAAGCTCAAATATATCCTCAGATAATAGTGCAACCTACCAGTCACTCATAACACATCCTTTCCATCCCCACTCCCCTCTCAACATGTCCTTCAAAATCTTTGGATTTTCACTCACATGCAGCCCGTTAACTTTGTTGTAGGCCGTCATAAAACAGCCCGGCTGAGACTTCTTGACTGCCAGTTGGAATGGTAATGCATAGATCTCTCTTAATGCCCTTTCAGTGACGATAGCATTAGCCCCGCTGCGCTCATGCTCCTGATCATTACACACGAAATGCTTCATAGTAGCCATTACGCCAGTTTCCTGAATTCCATTTACCAATGAAGCAGCTCCTAGACCGGAAAGAACAGGATCTTCGCTAAGACTCTCGAATCCTCGTCCGCCGAGGGGAGAGCGTTGCATATTGATGGTAGGGCCTAGGATCACATGAGCGCCTTTGGCTATACTCTCGTGCCCCATTGCTACACCTGCTTGGTGAAGTAGATCAGTGTCCCACGTGGCACCAAGAGCTGTACCACAGGGAAAACAGGCAGCCTTGGTGCTATTGAAGAATTTTGTCCCTCGAACGCCGTTCGGTCCATCCGAGACACGGATTGATGGGACTCCATGATGGGGGAGAGAGGTGGTATGCCACCAATCGGCGCCTTAGCAATTGTTAGTCAGGATAATGGAAATGACAGAGAGTAGAGGGTTCTACGGACCAGCTAGTAATGAAACCTTCTCGACGGCGTTGAGCTTGGAAAGCACATCATCTACATCAATACTTCCCGTCATGCTGATAAGTTGCTGTTTTGAAAGAGTAAGAATTTCTCGAAAGGATCTGAGAATGAGAGAAAGTTGAAAGATATTTAGAGATAGAGAGAAAAGAGAGTCTTTAAAAGTAAATAATAGGAAAAGCAAACAAGTTCTTATCCTTCTGTTCTCGTGATGATGATAGCCATTCTGGGTCATCACCCCCACTTATATCTTATAGGTTGACACCATTTAACAAATCCATGGCTTGAATTTGAGAGAGTAGGACAAAGTAGCAACTGGCTAAACATTCCCCAGCCTTTATCATTGGTGGGATGGACGTTTCCTAGAGCTCTGTCGGGTAATGTTCGGAAGATCAAAGAGGGGAGTCGCACTACCGGAAGTCGGAATCGCTGCTATTTGGGACGGTTAAACTTCGGCTTTCCGGATGTCGAACCGTCGAACCGATGAGGCGTGCTGGCAAGTGGCTTGTCAATCTTTACTGGAGCGCTTCTTAAATTTAGTCCTCTTCCCCTCCCCTCACCGACTTTAGTCCGTACTTTGTACCACTTTCTAAACAGATCACGTTGCCGATGGCACATGACGGGCCCCCTAAGCGATATACGACATGATAGCAAGAAAATTGTTGAATAACTTCAAATGTTACAATGCTATCTATAAGTTACCTAAACTTCCTCGAATGATAACGTAGAATGCAAGCCCTAGAAACACAATATCAAAAAGCTATGAATAATATAATGCAACACCAATCCGCTCAGAAAAGAGACCCCACCATTTTAAACTGCCTCCTCTGCCTTCCTCTGCTCCTTTTCTATTTTCTTCTGCTTCTTTCTCTCTTCCTTTTCTGCCTTTTCCTTCCTCCACTGTGGGCCCCATTTAACTACAGCCCAAAGCATTGGACTCAATACAATATAAGACAGTCCAATCAGCGTATAACTCCACCCTAAACCCATTGCATTTGTCATTGGCAAAATCAACGCCGAAGCACCAGCCCCAAGCAAACATCTCACCAGATTGAACGATGCCGTCGCTGTTCCCGCCAATCCTGGATTGATGTCTACAACTAGGATAGATATGCACTGCGTAGAGGCGATGAGAGAAAAACCTAACACGAAGAGCATGACGCAAGGGCCAGCCACGGTAACACGGAAGTGAAGAACCCACCCATAGATAATGGTTGCGATAGCAGAAAGCATGAGGAATGGGAAAGCGACTTGCAATCTTGCTTTCTCGATGGGAAAGTTACTGAGATCCTGCTGTCTTGACTTGGTAACTTTCATGCCTATGCGTTTGCCTTCACGTCGGAATGACCAATCTATCACTTTTCCTTGAGTGAAAGCGGCCACCACCGACCCTCCTGCTATCGGAAGGTACATAAGGCCTACAACCAAGTCGCTGAATCCGTATAAGTCCTGTAGCTGAGAAGGCATGCCGGATATGATCGCATAGAATCCGGCATACACTAAGCTGGCAAAGAAGAGGATCAAGAAACCTTCTTTCTCCGCCGCCACCTTCAAAGTAATAAGTGGATTAGGGAATCGTATTGGGCCTCTTATCTTGGAAAGAGCGTCACGCTCGGCGTAATCTGGGGGCCCTAGGCCAGCTTTTTCACGTCTCCTTTCGTTTACATAGTTCATGAGGGAGCGGTTCCACTTTGGTGGGGGGACAGTGCCGTCGTCGACGATAAGGCGACAGGTTTCAGGCATGAATATAAGCATTGGAATGAAAAATATTATGGCGAGGATGGCAAGGAACCAGAAAATCCATTTCCAGCCCGCATATTGGGATAATATGCCACCCAGGATGGGCCCAAGAGAGGGAGCGAGAATAGATGCAAGTGAGGTGATACCGATATAAATTCCTCTCTCCGCCGATGTTGCAACATCAGCAACGATAGCATTGGCGATGGCGACTGTGCCCGAGGACCCTCCACTTTGAACCATGCGCAAGATTAGAAGGGCAACATAGTTATTCTGGAGTGCTAGGGCAATATCTGCGGCGATGTAGACGACGAAGCATATCATATACGCTGGTCTCCTTCCAGCAGTATCGGAGAAGCCTCCGATGAATGCAGGTGCAGTGGCTTGTAATATCTTTGCGTGAATTAGTCTTCGGGCTCTATAGAGAAAGGGTACAGTGAAGGGAAACAAACCATGTAAGTTGTAATGGTCAAATTGATCTTGCTGTTGCTAACATTGAGGTCTTTGGCAATGCTAGTTAACGCCGGAAAGTATATCTGAGCCGAGAAAGGAGAGAAGAAGGCGCCTATCGTGGCAGTGAAGACAATGAATTTTTTTTGCCATGGTGTAAAAGAAGAATAGTCTTTCTCCACTGCCGACTTCTGGGGCTCCAGTGGCGCAGGAACTGGGGTTTCTTGACTCTCGGGGTCAATTATCTCTGGTTCAATAGAGTCGCACTTCAGACTATCATCATTTAAGGTGTCGACTTCCTTGATGTCATCTTGAGCTTGGCCATCGCGGTTGTTTGTGTTTTCATCGCTTGGCGGGTCGCTTGCTTTTTCTGAAAAGGAGGGTGCTTCAACTTTCGAGTCTTCCATACCAGTCTGAGATGCCAAATTGAGACGGAAATAATAGAATACCAATTAACTTACTGGCATTATCATAGAGAAAATTTAAAGAGCCTAAAGAGCAAGATATATACAAATCTTGAAAGATGTCGGAGCCGGCTTCGAGAAGCCGTTCTGAAGTAGTGTTAAGGCCGTTAAGACCGGCTATCGGTGCCGTGCTCCGACCAGGCCTATTAGATGCCAAACCCGTGCCTACCCCAGTAATGCGGAATATACAACGCCGATGATTCTTACCTCATAAAGTATACCGAGAATGTCGTTGACTTAAAAGAGTATTGTATAAATCTCTGACTCATGTTTTGAAACCAGGTTGAAATGGACAAGAAGTCTGGGGCTGACTGGAGGGTTTGCGACTTAGAAAGACCCGATCTGCTTATATAATAATTCAACGCACTAAGCTAAGAAGAGCTTCATGCACAAGCCGGAATGTGGGGTATATAGGAATGAGGAGTTAGTGTGTTAAGGACATAGCATATTCCAGGGTTTAGATATATATAAGTCACTGGGCCTTTGAATGACGTACTGACTTATTTCAATTTTTTTTTAAAAATTCGGCTCTCCTATATTAAGCGAGTGAGCTCCACTGTAGGGACTGAGATGTGAAGTAATGATTCCAGTCCTGATGTCGCATTTCATTTATCAGGAAACAAATCAGACGGATATCATCTAGACCGGACTCCAAATACCAAAATCTTCAAGCATGTTCGCCTCCCCTGAAATATTTAAGAATGTCATAATTGCGCCTAAACGGTCAACTTGTCCAGAATCTTGAGCACTCCCTGACCCTTCTTATTCCCATCATCCAGTTCTGACACTAACACCCTCGCTCGATCCAGGAGTGTGGTCAGAACCTTCCTACAGTACTCGAAACTGCCGGTACCTTCCATGTACGCCACCGCATATCTCTTGACTTGCTCATCGTCGGTTTTCTGTTTGAGAATGTTGAGGAGTTGCATGTTTTCTGGTTTGGCCCGAATGCTGTGGATGATCGGGAATGAAAATTTGCCTTCCGTTAAATCTTCACACATGCCCTTATTCTTGGAGTATTGTGGAGAAGACAGATTCTGATAGTCATCGAGAATCTGGAAGATGATCCCTATAAGGTTGACAAGTGGGACACAATCTCTGCTAAAGAGTTAGCAATTGTATAAAGACAATGCTGGAAAATGTACTTGAGGTTCTTGCTCTCAGCTTGCATGAGCTTTATTGCCAACCTGAACAGACCTCCAGTCTTGTTCCCTACCATTTCCAAATAATCATCCTCTGTTGGGCAAGTTAACGTATCTCTCCAGAACAAATCCATTCCCTGGCCTCTGTGAAGATTTAAGAGCTCTTCAGTATAGATTGTGATGGCTTTCGGGTTCTTCAATTTCTGGAGTTCTTGTAATGCTATGAAATAAATGTAATTGGCTGAATTAATTGTCTGCGCGGTACCAAATATGCTATGAGCAACAGGCAATCCTCTTCTGAGCAGGGAAGAATCTTCGACATCATCTACGAGGAGTGATGCCGTATGAAGCATCCCAACAACCTTTGTAATGACCTCTAAGCTCTCCGGCGGAACTTCCAGGTATTCGTTAAAGGCTGCAATCAATTGTGATCTAATATCTTTTCCCGGCTGTGCAAACAAATACTCATATGGCCCTAGAAGGATGGTTTCTTTCTCTGTAGACCAGCTACCTCTCCCGTGGAATGCCATATCATTCTTCTGGTATTTTGATGGGTCAGCCATTGGTGGCGGCGGAATTGCGGGATTCACGGAACTTGGATTCGTGAGTGGCCTATTTCTCTGACTTATCCAGTCACCTTCTGGGACAGGTCGTAATACTGACTTTGATGGGATATGGCTCAAGCCATTTTGTCCGGTCGACGATGTTCGCGGAGGTATCGCGTTTGGTGATCGAAAGCTGTCTGGCCCCATTGCAGATGGGCCTTTCTGAGAGGGGTTTCTTTTGAACATTCGAGGCGCTCTTCGGATGTGAAGTATTTGGAGTGATCTAGATAGGTCTGCAGCCTGCAAGATGGTAATGCGCAAGGATGATTGGTGACGAAGTGTGGGGAAGCTGTTGCCTATTGAATACGTGGGCAAATAGAATGCGAAGTATGTCTTATGCCGGCGTCCGAGTTCTAGAGGCGGAATGCGATACTTATGAGAATGGGGAACCCGGAAGGCATACAGAGTCCTGCCTGTGTTAAGTATCAAGTCCTGATATCAGTCGTGCTCTGTGGCCTTATTCGTTTGGAGCGGCGCGGGCCAGCCAGCGTTCACATGCAACTGGAAACGGACCACCTGATCCTGCTGGGACTCGTCATTCAATCATGCTCCCTGCATGAAGGTCGACAGCCGCAATAAGAGTGGTGATACTGGGATTTATCGACGCGTTTGGCAACTGCAGTTTCGCACCTTTGCTTCTCCGGGTCCCAATTCAGCATGAGACGTCATGCACATTAAGTTTCTTGGGGCTTTCCATTCTCCCCGCTATTCCGAAGATGGCATTCTGCCAGATTCTGCCAGAATGCACCGCCTGCGGGCTTCTCTTCCTCGGTGTTACTGGGTTGCGCTGTTGCCCTGGAAACCGGTGATCACGATGCAATCCCAAGAAAAGTCTCCCGAAACATATCATAGTGGAATCAACGCTCCTTTTGCATCCCTTTGCACTCCGTGCTAAACAATCACCTCTTTCACTTCGCATTTCTGTATTAACATTGCTCGGCGTCTTCTGTTCATCTGCTTACAAGCGATCCTGTCTATTTACATTCATTCTCAGCCAAAATACTCTGCAAACATGGAAGCACTACTCTCCCTTTCCTTCGACAATCTCTCTTCATATGACCAGGCCAAGATCCGGAAAGGATTGCGCCAAGTGGAGGGTCTTCTCGCCCAAATCTGCCTTTCCGCAGGTTCACCAAAGACGGCTGCAGAGAAGAGACGCTCTGTAGTCGATCCAGGAAAAGAGCCACCGCCGCGGAAAGCGCTCAACGACTTGGGGAACGATCCTGCATTCCGAGAGTTCTTCAAACTCCAGGATGGATTCGAATGGAATGTTGCCATGAGATTGGTTAACAGTTTGGACAGACTGCTGGGGAAATCACACGATGACCAGAATGATCTGTTGATTATTAAGACCTTGGATCTTATTCAAGGGATCTTGCTGCTGCATCCTCCTTCTCGGAGTTTGTTTTCAAGAGAACTATATATGAACGTGTGTATTTGATATGTACAACCAGTTATCACCATATACTAACCGGCATGCGCAAAATAGCACCTCCTTGACCTCCTCGAACCTATCAATTGCCCAGCGATCCAATCCGCTACGATTATAACATTAGTCTGCGCCCTTATCGAGACTCCTCAAAACACGCGTACATTCGAAAATCTCGACGGTCTCTTGACCATCACATCACTCTTTAAGTCTCGCGAAACCACGAGAGAGGTGAAACTCAAGGTTGTCGAATTCGTCTACTTCTACCTCATGCCTGAGACACCGTCCATACCATCTGCAAATGCTACAGTATCAGTCCCGGCAATGCTTCAACGCAGCCCAAGCAAACTTGCTGGCGCATTTAATCGTGCGGATACTGGTGCTAGGAAGCGAGCTGACAGTGAGAGCGGAATCACTAGGACAACAGAGGAGAAACAGGAGTTCTTAGGAAGATATCTGAATAGCGTGGATGACCTCGTTGCAGACTTGAGAGAGTGTACTCCGTTCGGAGGGGTGCTTGCCTAAATTTCTTTTGTTGCTGGCATTTTTGGCGTTCTGGTTGACGGAGCGCGGCGTTGGTTGATTTGTATGCATACTGGATTTCTGGAAAAGCTTTTGAGGAATTAAAGATTGTAGGTTGAGGTGGATAGAACTGTGTTTAATATTGCGCCAAGAACTCCATCCAGAAAACTGTGCTAGATAGGCGCAAACTATATAGATCAAGGCAATTCGACAGGGTGCTCCAGCCCTCCTGCAGATTTCACATAATCAAAATTTCCCGGTGAAGTTGCATTTGGTTGATCGTGAGTGTCAATCTCTACTGGCACAGCGATGTCGCCAGGGCCATGTGGGGTCGCTGGCACTCCTCTATTTACTCCCGGACTTGTGGCTGAGCTTATTGTGTGGTCCTCCGTGAAAGGGCCGTTTGCTGCTTGAGGGCCAAAATAATCCGACGCTTGGCGGCCCGCAGACTGATGGTTCGAACCAGACGCCTGAGACATCGCGGGTTGTGACGCCTCCCGCCTCTGTTGTTCACGTCTTCTATGAACAAGGCAGAACCATAACAATGCGCTGATAATTATCAAACCGACGATAGCAACGCCAACTCCAATTCCAGCTTTTGCGCCGGAGGAGAGCCCACCTCCTGAGCTCGTGGGCGCATTGCTTTCCAGAACGCCCGCGGGACCAGTGCGAATGGCCGTTTCCGTAGACATCGCACAGTAATTTGTACCCGATAGAACTGTGCAACTCAAGCCAGAATCGCAACATCCTCCACCGAGACTGCTCGCGCACGCAATCTGATTAGTTGTACATCCGCTCGGAATCTGAGATACCACCGCGTTGGTGGAGGATGAGGCCGTAGAAACACATGCGTTGCTTGGGCCACAAGAAGAATCGTAGCTACAACATCCTCCGCCATATATTGACGCGCATTTGTAAGCACTTGTACTTGGACAGCTTCGGGGACAGCATGATGCAGAGACTGAAGCCGATCCACTGACCGTTACGGTCGTGGGGCATTGATAGTGTAGAGAATCGCATGCGTTGCCGCAGTTTGATCCGATGGCGCAACAGGATGCTGTAAAATCCGAACCGATAATGCAATATTCCGAGTTAAGACAGCAAACTGTGGCATTGACATCGAGACCTAACAAATAGGGTCAGTAGACTATCTGTAAATCCATCCCGGAGTACATACAAGTGTGCATATCACTCTGAGGACACTCGTTGCTTTGTCTCTCCCCAAGCTGTGGAGGAGCCCCAAGGTAGTATCGAGGGCTGAGGCCTTGTGGCATCTGCATTGCTCCATACTGGGCCACTCCAATAGAAACAAAGCCGACTAAGGCGAAGGCAAATAACATCAGCAAGCGTATAGAAGCCATTGTACGATGTCGGGTGTGTTCGGTATGGCGGGAAGTCACTGAAGATATCGTGAGCGCTTTTCGACCATTTGCGCGTTGTCTGGAATGGAAAGCTAGGTTGGGCGGAGATGAGAGAGAGGGAAAGAATCTAGATGAATGAAATTGGATGAATGGAATTTGTCAAGACGCCGCAGAACGCAAAGAAGCTGAGCAAAGCACACCCACCCACCACGCACCACCACCATCCACAAAGAGTAAGGAACTGTGGCTTGACTGCACCCGGAAGGTACTGCAATGTAAGCTGAGAGGTGTCCGCCAGGCTGTGTGGGCGTTTGTACGTAGGACTGGTACATCTGGGCCTTCAACTCGTCGAAGAGGCTGACTTCTCCCACTTCTAATCCCTCCCCAAAGGGTCCCGATGTGCTGCAGGCTGCTCGGCCAACACCCTGGATTTGTCGACGATCCATGTCCTTGCATCTGGGAGAGTGGCCGATGGTCCCTCGGGACAGACGGAGGAGATACGATGTGACTCGAGGCGGAGAAATCGCGCCAGAAAGATGATTTGAAACAAGAGATTTCGGGGTCCTCTGGATCTGTGAGCCTCAATGGTGATAACGGTAGGATTATATATTTGGTGGATCTTTATGTCTCGGAGAATATGTTGACCCTTCGTACTATCCCCATGGTGGCGCGTTAGAGAGTTGCTACTGTATCCTAGCAGTGTCCTCGCTAAATCTTGAGGGCGCACTCTACTGTATTTCGTACAGAGCACGCAGAGTATACTGTACAGTAGTAATCAATCTGTCGATCAGTCCCATACGACCCCGCCCTTGACAGATCTTTTCTGTGCCTGGGCGAAGGTGGGACGAACCAGGCATCCCATTGCCATATGGTCTAGTACTATACCATAATACACGATATTCAGAGTGCAAGAGAAGACAGTTGTCTAAAGGAAGTCCGGTCTCCAGTGATGATCCACCTTTGTCTACGGTTCTCTGTACTATAGTAGCCAGGCAGTCTCCATCTCTACCTCTACCCCGGCGGCCTTGCTACCTCCTCTCAAATCAGAGTGGCGATTTCTTGTACGCTCTTGCGTTGCTGCAACTGTTGCCTCATGCCCACCCTCTTTGCACCAGTCTTTGCCGCTGTCAGTTTTTGGGTTGGTAAGGGTCTGCTTCTTGTCTAACGCCAACTGCGTCGCCAATCCATCCACTCCTATGTCCGGCTTCATGAGGGGTAGCCTCGCCCCCAAAATCCAAATGCTATAGATAAGCTGTTGGGGAACCCGAAGTCCATTTCCGCAGACAAAAGTCTTTCAAATCTTTGGTCAAACCCGTATTGAAGAGGATTTCGGAGTTACTATTACTGTGGCCTTGACTTCGGGCCCGCAAGGCGTGAGAGTCAACCCGTCGCAAGGGGAGCGGCCTGTAGTAGAGGCTCTTTGGAGTCCAACAAATTTTGTGGCAGACTATATTTGCATCACCGCCCTCATTCCGTGGACAGATTTCTGGTTTTGCACTTCAAAATGTAAATCGCCACGTATACTTATTCCATCGTCAAATGCCGTTTGGTTGAGTCGAGGAAAGGGAGAAGAGCCAGAGCACGAGTTTGGAGTCCCTATCAAAATGGCATCACCTTTAGAGGCGCAAGCCAACACTTCTTGAGATCTCCGCTGCTTCTTGCGACAACTCTTCTTTCTTGGGGGTGGCCCTCGCAAAGCCATTATCACTGTTCGTTACTTCGATCGCTGACTCGTTCTCCCTCTAGGTGTCGTACAATCCGCCGCGTACAGTCCTGCCCTGGTTGCCAGAGGCACGGCCATATCCTAACAGAGGAATATCAATGGTGCATTTTCCGACACCGGCACATGAGAGGCTGTCCAGGACGAATGATCACTATTGTTCCTGTGGAACAGCCGACGCTGTGCCCAGATTGTATAAGACGACAGCACCAAGCGATGATCGCCGCGAGGAGGAGCAGTGGCTCTCGTTCTCGTCGTAGGATGGTTAGATACCATGTATAGAAGCGAGATTCGGGGTTATGGAAGTATGAAATTACGAGTTATAATTGCATTGGGATTGGTTTGGAACCCACTTGGATCATCTCTACTCCATCCTTCCTGTTTCTGAATTACTGGTGAGTTGCCCAAATCTCCCAGCTTTACTATACATTTTACTCAAACGATCCCTGGTTGGCTCTCTCTACTTCAGAGTCCGTGCTCACATAAGCAGACGTTAGATACCCAGCTCTGAATTGATTTTTTGTTCTTCAACATAAATCTCCCATAATTCCGTTCCCTCAAAACCTTTCACATCTTCTTTTCCGGGCTGTGACACCAATGAGACAGCCTCGTGGCTTGCATTTCATTGCGCGAAGTGTATCTGCACAAGCCTCACGTGGCGTTGTGAGAGGTTGCTAGGAGACCTAATTTTTTCCCCGAGCTTGTTCCAAACATTCAACCTAACATTTCAGTCGTACTTGTTTATCACCTTCCTCGACGCTATTGTATAACGATGCTCCATCTAAAATAACGCATTAAGCGCCGCCCGGCCAATCCAGTCCCTACAGAAGCAAGCAGGCGGCCAATTGAGATCCTACGTTGTTCAGAGAGCTCAGAGTCACGTGTGAGACTTGATCTGAATTTCGAGCTATCTCAAGCCAGTTGGTATTTTCTGACGTGGTATCCGAATTTTATTGAGCTCGTGGATTTTGATGTACTCTCCTCTTCACCATAGTCACTATGGACATCGAATGGGCTCCTCTCATTAACCAGTCAGTCTGGGGCCCAGCGGCTCTTTTTACGGCACTATTCTTCCCCAATATATTTTATGTATCATATACTTCAAGAGCCGCAACTTTTATAGCAGTTATATTGTGTTCGGCATTTGCGTTTCGACCACATGATATGCGGGCTCCTACAAGTTCATACATGGCCGGTTTTGCACCAACTTGGACGGTCATTTGGTCTGCAACTTTTTTGTTAATCCACAACCCATCACAAGACTTCCGGAGAATTATCCGGAGATCCGAACGGATTCCGAGCAAGCGCGACTCGAAAGAAGCATCAGAGTACTGCTGGGAGACTTTTCCTGAAATTGGGCTTCGACGAGCTGCTTGGATTGGGGACTTGCTCTTGAATTTTAGAGGAATAGGATGGAGCTATCAAAAGCGACAACGGCAGCTCCCAAATGAGGTGACAAGCTTATACCAAGAAATTGGAATCGACTTTTCGCGCGAGGGGTTTTTGGTTCAGGATACACATGAAGCTCATCCTAATAAGAGGACATTTCTGCTACAGCAGTGTAGAATTTTCATAATTGACTATCTTCTACTCGATGGATGTATTCATCTGATGAGTGCCGACCCCTGCTTCAATCTCCTGGATCCGCCTCAGCACATTCTCTACCCACATCCTATTGGCAGTTTTTATATCCTGACAGTATTGTACCGAAACTTCTTGGCCAGCATTGGCATATGGGCTGTGATGGATCTCTACCATGCATCTGTCGCACTTATTTGTGTTGGTGCCTTCGGCGAGAAATGGCTAGGGATTTCTGGCGAGCCGTGGACACATCCAGGACTTTGGGGGAAGCCCAGTCAGATTTATCTTCGTGGTCTGTCTGGTATGAAAAATATCCCTATCAGTGTTTTGGTTTTCGACAATTTACTAACTACGAATCAGGATTCTGGAACCAATTCTGGCATGATCTCTTTAGATTTGCATTTGTCTCTATCAGCCACTCTCTCATCCCCGAGCCTCTCCCTCCCCGAAAGCCTACCCGACTGCATGACTTTTTGCGTATGAACATAGCATTCATCATATCTGGACTCATGCACGCGGCGGGTTCGTACACGCTGGTCAAAGCAACATCTCCTTTCAACGTTTGCATCGGCTTTTTCATTCAAGGAATTGGGATAGCCTTGCAAAGAAGCCTTTCTACAACTCTACGCAAATTCAACCCGTCAAGACCTAGTGTTAATACGGCAATTATTTTCAGTTTCTCATTGATCTGGGGTTGCATCACTGGCCCATTGGTGCTTGGAGACATGGCGAAGGGCGGTATATTCAAAAGCAAGGTCATACCTTTCAGTGTCATAAGCATTATTCGGCGTCTGGGAGATTCCGGAAAATAGATTTATGAAGATTTGAGTCCGAGATAGGAGATAGAACGTTAATGAATGACATAATAGAGAAAGGTTGGCTATATTCATCCCAAGTGCCATACCTCTCCTAAAGACTTCTGATGACCCTTCCACGGCCTCTTTTCCACGCTTCTCTGCTTCGTTTTGCCATCTCAAAAGTCCCCTTTCTTTCACCACTTTCATCACCACAAGTCGTACTTCCCGACCAGCCCCTAAACTCAGTGTTTTCGCAATCTAAAAGGTTTCAATTCTCACATTTTAATCAGGCCTTAGCAACATCCACATTCCTTTCGGCACAGTACTTCTCAACCTCCTTTTTCAACGTCTCCCTCTGCGCCTCCACTAACTCCATAACCTCCTCACACTTCCTCCCCAGTGCTTTCCCACTACCCTCCCAAACTTCAACCATCCCTTTCAGAACTGCTTGCAACTGATTCGGCAGCCAAGTGACGATTGGACTGCCCCCCGTCGCCGTGGGATGGCTGGTTTTCTTCAATATATACTCGCGCGTGAAACACCAGTGCCTCCAGCGGAAATCTCGGACCTGATTCAGAGCCAGGAGATATTGTGCCGCTGAAGAAGGGTCCTGAAGAGCGTATGATTTGAGGGAGAGTTGACTCGAACGTGCTCTGACGTATTCGAGAAACTCACGGTGATTTCCCGGCCGGTAAGAGCGGAAATCTTGAAGGATGGTCGAGAGTGGTGTATCTGGCATGCTGATTTGGAGGAGATTGTCACAGAGTGGGATCTTTTTTATAATAAGTCGATGGCTCTGTCATGAGAATGAGGGTGAGGGCTTACCATGCTATCGTTTGCGCCAGATTCTCCACGGAATGACATTGGCTTGTCGGAGACGCCTTCGTATATCACTCCGTTGGGAAACATAGATTGGCTGGTGATACCAAAAATGAATGTTCTAAAAGAATTATAATCTCCTGGTTTACTCTTTCCCCACATACCTCGCAATATGTCAATTTCAGTCGTCTCTAAATGGGGAGTTGGATGGGAAGCGAAGAGATGTACTCACCGTCCATGACTTTGTTAACTTTCGTCATGCTTGCAACTACATTTTCCAATCCTGCATTGAAGGCATCGCGGTCATTGCTTTCGCAGGCATCAAGGGCTGACATAACTCCATCAACGAGCGGGCCAGAATTCTGGACCATATCGACGTGGACGAGGACAAACCCTGCTTCGGAAGACTTGGGATCAAGTCCATGTTCAAATGCCCGAATGAGTCGAAGGTTATCATATTCGAGACCCCGAGTAGGATCCTCGAGACGATAGTTGAATAGTGCATAGCTACCGGCATATTCCATAAAAGGTTTAAAACCAGCACTGGAATTTGTTAGAGGCAGCACTGATGGTCAAAACTTAGTGGGGGGGGACTTACAGTTCCGCACATCTTGATATCGGTAAAGAGATCACCGCTGGGAGAGTTTGACGAGCCAAGCCATAGTTCTCGCCTTTCAAGAAGCGCTCGTGACATGGCTCTAGCAAGTAAGCCGAAGCCAAGAATGAATAATCGCGGTATAAAGCGTTCATCAAAGGTAGATTATCTTTGTACTTGTTAATAGCCGCGGTGAGATCTGGTAGCTCTTTAAGAACAGTTTCCCCAAGCTGAAAAGTGGCAAGGAGGCCTAGCATTCCATTCAAGGTCTTGATAGGCATCCGAGAGAGAATGGACTCCAGGGGGTCGAACTCCGCTGGGAGTTGGATAATGGGTTCCTGGCGTGGAAGGAAACCTCGAGTGGTTGAAACCATAAAGGCTGGTAGTGTTGTATCATCAGGTCGAGTATCTCGAAGGACCTCAAAGCTTAGAGAAGGGGCTATGGATCCCATCTTGAAATAAGAATATGTCTGGATGTGAGTTTCTAAGAAATTGCTGTTGACTGTAGCAGTTGAGATAGTAAGAAAACAAAAAAGAGCAGCGAGGAGAAGGCGCAAATTCTTCCTTTTATCTGTCCTGGGCAAGAGGCCGGAATATAATCCGGCCTCTGAGAGCTTGGACATGTGGAGTTAATTTCTGTGGTCCACTAGCCATTTCTATTGATAAGAGAATGCTCCAGTGGCTTAACCTCATTCCTGCTGAGAAATTGACTTCCATTCACCATACTGGTGTTTCTCGAGTGAATAAACAGTACCGAAATGGGATGAAATCCATTAACATGATTGATAAAATAAGTCAGAATTTAAAGTGAGCCCCAATAATCACCAACTTAGCCTTCCGGATTCAGTCTGGACTGATCGGAATAATGTCACTTTTCTTAAATAATAGAAACCATCAACTTGATGTCCTCGTATGGGTTGTATATTAAGAAGCGGTGATGCTATTCAGAAGAATTGGCACGAGTCCGAGAATACCCGCTTTCTCAAGCCAATTCGGTGATTGGTTGCGTGGCCGGAATTCGTCCGGCCAGAACTCCACCTTTGATAAGAAGGACTTACAAGTGCCAAAATGACCCTCTCATGTGACGAAATAAATATCAGAAGTGGGAGGCCCCTCTGACAGCGAAAATTCCAAACGCTCGCAAGTCGGCTAAAAAAGGGAATATTTTGTTGAGGCTGAAGCAAGTTCAGTCACAATAGACTATTTATGCCGAAGAGAAAAAGTATAAATACACCTAACATAAAATAAAAAACACAATATTTGGCCATCTTGGCACTGGCTAAATTTGCCCCGACCACTTATTGGGTACTTGCGAGTGCTTTGGACAGCTTCTGGCCAAAGAAGTAGGCCATACCTAGGTTTGTGAAGGGAGTATATTGTAGAATGAATGGAGCCTGGGGCCATACAACCAAGTTATCTTCAGACAGCAAACTTTCGAACTATAGTGCCATATTCTCTGAGACATTTATAGAACCATCGGGTTTCGTGGGTGTGATTGCTGTAGGAAGAGCCGCAATATAAACACTGACCTCCGTGCTAGCCAATATTTAATCCGGCCATTCAACACAGCGAGATGCGTCCGCTGGCCTGTATGATAGGCCTGTGGTAGTCAACCTTGTGATCAATATCGAAGCTAAATTGGTTTGCAAATCGGAAATTCTATCTTTTGAGGCCTTCCTCTGCACAGCCCACTCACCGAGTTTCTCAGGGTTGTTTAAGACCTCCTAAAGGGGACGATGCTTCGAAGCGCACTAGGGCACATTGAGTAAGAGGTCAGCATAAATTGAGATCCATTCGACTTTGGGGGCAGCGTGTACCTGGATGCAGGCTCTGCGGAGCCGAGAACGACGATGTTCGTTTGCTTTCAAGACATAGTTAGCAGAAATATTAATATCTAATTAGGTTAACAGTGCAAGAGAGGAGTGTGGCAGAAATAGAAACACTGTAGAGTTTGACAAACCTGTACCAATCGACGGTACTCGGAATTATCGATAAGTTAAGACCGATCAACAGGTGCACGGCTCACACGGTGGCAGCGGCAGTGGGCTGACGGCGGAGTACGGCACTGTCGTCATTACCCAACCCCACCACGTCCCGCAAATCAATGCACTTGAGTTCCTAAGCACATCCACTCAACCCATCTAGCACCTCACACGTACATGATACACACCATACAACCGGCACTTTAGACCAAAGGACGAGACCTAACATTCACTACGGTTTCGCCCCACTGATCAATATCTACTTCTTTCATCCGATTGAGATTGTTGATGTTATCAGCCTTTGCACTCCATATCAATAAAGCTAGTCGACTCAGTCGCTTTCTTCCACAGCCATCAACTCGCAATTTAGCCTTTGTGCGCCCATTGGCAACGACGTCACGAATCATGGCACAAGAATATAAGTTGAAAGGCCTCACCAGCCTCGACTTGAAGCCGGGGGAAAAGAGAGAGGTCGAAGTCGATGGAATCGATGAAGGGAAGGTTTTACTTTGCAACGTGGATGGGAAGGTCACTGCATTGGGGAGCAAGTGCACTCACTACGGAGCTCCATTGGTAAAGGGCGTCTTGACCAACGATGGACGCATAACTTGTCCTTGGCACGGAGGTACGTTTTGTTCACTTTTCACAGAGCGTTCACTGCTAACTGGAATACGTAGCGTGTTTTAAGGTCTCTAATGGCGACATCGAGAACGCCCCAGCCATCGACTCGATACCATCTTTCCAAATATCCGAAAAGAATGGTGCGGTGTACATAACTGGCGAGCAGCAAAGCATTAAAAGTAGCCGAAGAAAGCCAAATATTAAGATCTCTGGAGTGAGTGGACCTGAAAAGGTGGTCATTGTTGGAGGTGGAAGTGGTGCATTGGGCACGCTCGAAGCCCTTCGGGAAAGTGGCTTCAAAGGCTCCATAACCATGATTGGCAATGAAGGATATCCACCAATTGATCGAACTAAGTTATCGAAAGCTCTCATTGATGATCCGGCAAAGATTGCCCTCCGAGACGATGCTTGGTTCAAAGATGGATCAGTCGAGGTTATTAATGGTGAAGTCACAGGTGTTGACTTCTCTAGCAAGAAGGTTTCTACGGAGGATGGAAAGTCTTTCCAATATACAAAGCTCGTTCTAGCAACTGGCGGGAACCCTAGAAGTCTTCCGCTCCCAGGGTTCAAGGTTCTTGGCAACATTTTCGTCCTCCGAACAGTCCCTCATGTCAAGGCTATTGTTGATGCGATCGGCACAAAAGGCAAGAAGATTGTCATTATTGGAAGTTCTTTTATTGGCATGGAAGTTGCGAACGCTGTAGCGAAGGACAACGATGTCACAGTTGTTGGAATGGAAAAGGCTCCCTTGGAGCGTGTTATGGGCGAAGATGTTGGAAAGATCTTCCAAAAGGCACTCGAAAAGAATGGCGTAAAGTTTAAGATGAGCGCCGGGGTTGAAAAGGCTGTTGCCTCCACGTCGGATTCTTCTAAAGTCGGAGCTATTGCGCTGAATGATGGTACAAATCTCCCAGCCGATTTGGTGATCCTCGGAACTGGTGTCGCTCCAGCAACGCTCTTTTTGAAAGATAACAAGGCTGTAGAGCTTCAGAAAGACGGCTCATTAAAGACTGATGAGAACTTTGCAGTCTCGGGATTGAAAGATGTGTATGCAATTGGCGATATTGCCACATACCCATACAACGGCCCCGGAGGTGATGGAGCTTTTACCCGTATTGAGCATTGGAACGTGGCTCAAAACGCAGGCCGGGCGGCAGCAGCAAATATCATCGACTCCTCAGCCAAACCTAAATTCTTCATTCCTATTTTTTGGTCAGCCCTTGGAACACAGCTCCGCTACTGTGGAAATACAGTAAATGGCTGGGACGACCTGGTCTTGCAGGGCCAGCTGGAAGAGAGTAAATTCGTGGCATATTACACAAAGGGAGAGACGGTGGTAGCGGTTGCAACAATGCAGACCGACCCGGTGATGGTTCAGGCGGCAGAGTTGATGCGGAGAGGAAAGATGCCCAGCAAGAGTGAGCTACAGAAGGGTCTGGATATTCTCCAGTTGGATACCTTAAAAATTTAAAGCGTCATGTGGCCAGATTTAGGAAATGAGAAATGAACAAATGCGCATTCTCTACCATTCTATAGCTTGTAGTTCGGGGAGTGCTTGAAGTTTATTTGTTGCGAGACAAGTGTCTAATGTTGATCCAGCTCCTTTAAATATACGTCATTTCAAAGTTGATTCGTAAGGAAAAACTAAGCAGACTCTGACACACGATTAGATTCGATGAGTCTTCTTTTCGACTTAAGTTCCTTGGAAGAATTACTTTCACACGTGTAATCCTCTCATCCTTACCACGATTGGTAGCATCGGATTCTCACCCCAGGCCCCCGCCTCCCCATACAGACGTCCCGATCCGCTTGTTTGTAGTTCCATGTGCTACTACTATACCTCATGCAATGTGGGGAAACATGGGAGTGAAATATGTTTGTACTTGTCCCGGGGACGCGGTCTCGTCCCGATTTCCCCTGACGTTCCGAGATTCCTGGAAGATATATAAAGCCAGGCGAAGGATATTAAAGTCGAAACATCGAAACCTACCGCATGGATGACTATTAACAAACATACTCTGCTCTACATCGAGATGCTAGCGCCCGTTCTATCCCTGCAGCTTTTGCTATCACTCTCAAACAAATGCTTTTTGTTCAGTTACAAGATTCATGTTTCTAGCACGGTGTCATAGCCCGTGGACGGCAACAGAAAGCAGAGGCAAGCTCATGACGGCATAATTCACCTCTCTGGCTGCCTTCGTTGGCCAAAACAAATACCACGATCTGGATAGCAGAGCAGATCGTTGGTTTGGCTGCAATCAATAGACGTAATACCACGACCTCCTGGTTGGCTAGCTATGCCTTATACACACCTAGAGACGTGGATTGTTTCATCAAGAGTCCTTCTGCCGTGTGCGTTTTTGTTTTGTCTTTTCTTTTCGGTCGGTTTTCAGAAGAGAAGCCACCTGCGTTTGGTGAAGATCGATCTGTGTCCCGTACAGTGCTCTACATTACCTGCTCCGTCAGGTCGCAATTCTCGATACCCCGAATCGGGCTGTGCATTGCGCTTTGAGCAATTGACGATTATACTGTCCTGTCGTGCTTCCACAAGTAAATCACTATATTCCAGGAACTGAATAATCTCCAGGATTATCCAAGGCACCCACCGCCCACGCGCGTGGTTCGCGATCTTTGGGAGTGACTAGGATTTCGAACAAGCCAGGAGTAACGAGTAACGAGGCCGCAGGGCCAATCGACGGCTGGTCCAGTGGCGGGGTTGAAGCCTGTTTTTTTCAGGTACGCCCACGTCGTGTCATACCGCCGGTGCGTCCCACTGCATACCCTGAAAGCCCTGTGACGAACCGAACAGTCAGCCATCTTATCTTTCTATTGCTCAAGTCTCGTGAACACCCAAAGCCGCGACCCCCAGCCACCTTTTGCACTCCTACACTTCAACCTATTTTACAACTCACTCGCGCACACATCAACTCCCCCGTCCCCTTTCCGGGTTCCCCTCCTCGCTCTTTACTTTTGTCCTCTGTTGCAGTCATGTTACATGGACAACGACGCGACACAGCATCCGGGAAACACCTTCGGGGAACACCTTCGGTAGAGCGTGTGCGTGTCTAACAAACACGCCGAGATGGAGGCCGAGGATGATCTCGAATCCCTCATAGGCCGTATTCCCGCATGCTGCGCGACAACACCAAACCTCCGCTGCTGCTGTGGTCGCACGGATTGCGCATACTTGAAGCATAACTGTGTGGCTCTGGACGATTTGGAAAAAGAAGTCAAGACGGCTGCTCAGCTAGGTCAAGGTACGCATTCATTTCCTGCCCACTTTTCTTTCCTGTTTGTTGAGAATGAGGCGTCGGGATGATCCTGAAGGGATCAACAATCCAGAAATAAATTACGGCAGTTCCCCCCTGTGAGATTTTCCATCACACGCAAGAGAGAACTGCTTTACATACCTTAAAAATGAGTAAATCGCTGACTTTTGCCCTGTCAGCTCTGCTTGTCAGACATGAACAGTATATGCAAGATGCCGAACGGGACCGGATGGATATGAGCGCGAAAATCGAGAAGCTCGAAAACGACAAGAGGGAGCTGGAAACCCAGAACGCGAGGACAATAGAGGAGAACCGCGACCTGTTGAATCAGCTGGAGTCGTTGAACGAGACCGTCGCAGAGTCAGAAACGCATATCAAATCTCTCGAAGCTACACTGCACTCGACTGGCCAGGAACTACGAAAGCTAGAGGGCCTGGCATCGCGGACTCTTGATCTGGAGAGACAACTGGCCGCTTTGGAGCAGGAGCAGGAAGTGCTTCAGAGAACTATTGTGACGACCCAGGAGGAAGAACGATCGGCCATACAGAGATGGAAGAAAGCCGAAAGAAGATTAGGGGAACTCCAAGACCAGTTGGAGAGGATAGAGCGTGAAGCAAGAGAGGAGAGGGAGCGCCATGTTGAGGTCTTGGGTCGTATGGAGAGGCAGCGAGCCGTTGAGAGAGAGCTGGATACTGCAGCTGGACGACTGAAAGGGGCCGCTGCTGCCACAACAGCCAACGGCAAAAATGGTAGCAATGTCGTATCGCATTTTGTGAAGGACATATTGCAAGATAATGCTAATTTGCAGCTTGGGATTGTGGAGTTGAGAGAGTTGTTGATGAATTCTAATGACGAGGTTCAACTGCTTAGAGAGCAACTACTTTTGCATCAACCACTTGCAGACGCCGGCGATGACAATGGGCCTCCAACCCTACGAGCAGAACTGAATCCAAAGGAGCCTGCCGATCCTCAGGTCGTGTCCCAATCTTTACATATACACCACCATTATCACGCGCCAAAGAAAGAGGAAATCCGTCGGCCCAGAAAGAAGCGAGCATCTATTAATACGGCATTATTCACACCACCAAAGACTATGTCCCCAAGAACTCCCAGGGGTCAGGAGACTGCGAATACAATTCTATCTCAAACCTCTGTCACTATCCCTGCACCTATTACCCCGAACAGATGGTCCATGCAGTCCGCTCAAATGTCAGACTTTGCACCCTCATCAGTACCAAGCTCGCCGCAGTCGATTTACAGGCATAGTGGTTTGTTTGATCGGGGGTTTGATGTCGATTCGTCACGGCCAACGTCTCCAGGTTCCAGTGTTGATCCGATGTCTCCTCAGTTCGTACCTTACCACCGAAAGCGGGGTTCAGAAGTATCAGGTCGAAGCTTTGCAGCTCCAATGAGCTTCCAGCCTCACATCATCCACGAAGAGGAAGATGGTGACGTGGAAGAACTTCCAGATTTACAAACACCCAGCGTTCCGTCGCTCGAAGAGGATGTGTCACATTCTGATGTATCTCATGAGTCTGATATTCCTCCTCAGGAAATCGAAGATTGGAGATCACAATTCCAGCCGACACTACGCCGTACCACTTCCCATGAATCCATTCTTTCCATCTCCGGAATCGATATCCACACTTTAAAATCTCGCCCTTCTCAACTAACCATTCGAGGAGGCAACCCCTTCCTCCGTACACCAGCCAGACTTGGAACCCCAACCTCAATGATGTCAATGGAAACACTTACCAGCTCTTCCATGGTTACGGCCCACCCCACGCTTTCCCGCCATGGCCACAATAGCACGAATTATCTCCGGGCCAGTATTCGGCCTCCCAGCATTGACTCTCGCTCCATCTCCTCTTCTAACTCTAATGAGGGCTCTGGTATTTCCAAGATTGGCGAATGGGTCTTTGGTCGTTGGGGCGTGAGCCCAGCTAAATCGCCACCAGCGCCTTTATCACTACCCTCATCTGCTGGCCAGAGGTCAGTAAGCACCCCGGTAGTAGATCCAATGAAGACGTTCATGTCCCGCGCCCCTGGGATTAATCAGAAAGGTCCCATTCCAGGCTTCGTGAGGAAGATGGATAAGGCACCTAGCAGAGTCAAGCCTCAAGCTGTAGATCACGACGCACTGCAGGAGATCTTGATGGAAGATGGTGTTCCGTGAAACCAACTGACATGGACAAGTTTTTGATGAATGGATGAACATGGAACCATAATTTTACGGCCATAACTAACTTTCCTTAACAAGAAATTTCCTTTTTTTTAAAGTCTCTTTTGTAACATAGCGAAGGAAAGGGGGAAAGGACACAGGAGATCACTACACCAAACTGCATATTGGCATTATTTCCTTTAGTCATAGGGCACTCCAGGCGTCTGGGTTTTTTGTTTGGAAATTTGGGCATTGATTTTTCGACGGACGGATACCCCCTAGCTTTTATCTTTTAAATTGTTCTTCTACACCAGCAGGCACGCGGACAGGCAGGCAAGCAAGCATGAGATTTGCAAGGTAGATTGAGTACTTAAGTTTAAATGGTTCAAATAGATATAGCTAGCTAGCTATGGAGCCAAGGAGGAGACGATATTATTTAATATAATGAATATAATAATCCAAAAATAAAATAACAAATTACTTTCATCCTGTATTTACGTCAACACAAGAACCACGTCTTGCTTTGATTGTAATTAATATTTATACGCACAACTGCGATACCAGAGCTGCTGGGTTTGGGGAACACAATCGTCTTTTGAAGAGCCTTCCTTACCTTGGACTCAGTTTATCACATGTTCCGACTCGCTTGCGCCAACTCAGCTATTGGAACCTAAGGTCAAGGAAGCTCGAACTTCTACACAGCCTATACGTTAGTTGCAAGCGTATGTGCATAAGCCCCTTGGGTGATACCTCTCTATACGTTGTATTCCAGCATGTCTGGCCAGAGTCAGGAAAACAGACGTTCGCTATTAGCATGGGCAACTCACTCGTCCGCAGCGGACACTCAGCCTCAAGCTTTCAAATATCAAGCGCTGGAACATCCACGCGAAATAAGACTTCTTCGAGTGTCTTGGGACCAAAAATCAAATCAAATCAGAGTGAAGTTCTTCCATGTGTCCTTGGATAAGCTCTTTCTCAGGTATAAGGCTATATCCTACTGTTGGGGCGACCCTACCCCAAATGAGCGGATTTGGGTAAGCAAGAATGAGTATTTAGACATTCCTAGATCGGCAGCCGGCGTCTTACAACATTTAACCGCAAAGAAAAATGGCGGATATATCTGGATCGATGCGCTATGTATTGATCAAAAAACTTTAGAAGAGAAAAGTCGGCAGGTTCGACTAATGAAAGATATCTTTGCATCTGCTACGTGCGTCATTGCTTGGGTAGGACATGATTCAGAGGATAGCGATCTGGCTATGAAATTCATAGGCGATATAACGAAGAGAATCAAGAAACTCGAGGGGGAAGAGCAATTTGGAGAACCGAGTATGAGCCAGATATTTGAGGTACTGCCGCCTTTGTCGGATCCTGGCTGGCGTGCTTTTGTTAGTCTGATCGATCGGCCATGGTTTGGTCGGTTGTGGGTTGTCCAAGAAATGGTCATGTCAAGACGGGGGGTGCTTGCATGTGGGAATAATGCTGTTGCAGAATGGCATGAATTGACTGATATCCTTTTATATCTAAATCGAGCCAGCTTGCATAATTATTTCATTATGATTTTAAAAGTCGGCGAAATAGCGAGGTATCCGATAGGCGATGGCAGACTCCAAAGAATGGCTTATTACAAGAGCGAAATCAAAGCAGGACGTCTACCAAGCCTATCAGACCTGCTGGGCGATTTGTGCATCTTTGAAGTCACCGACCCTCGAGACAAAATCTTTGCGGTTTTAGGGATGGCGAGGGGTGTGCAAGATGCAATATTCAATCCAGACTATAAGTCCACACCTCAAGATATTTTCATTAAAGTGTGCCGACATATTATAGTACGAGATACACAGCTAGGCCCTCTTCACTCGGCGGGCGTCGGGGCTCCAAGAGTGTTAGCAGGCCTTCCATCATGGGTGCCAGATTGGTCTGCAAATGAAATCTACCCTCCATTTGAAACATATGACCAGATGGACTGGCGGGCGGGTGGAGCAAGATCTCGAGTCAGCACACGCGAGCACTTATCAATCCGGAATGCCATCGTTCTATCGGGATCTGTGTTGGACTCCGTGAACTTTATAGCACAAGCACCTCCTCCTCAGGAGGTTACGAACACTTGGGAAGCCACTAGACAAGATGCATCTGAAATTATTGCCTGGCTTAGCATATGGGCTGGTTTGGTTGAAAACCTAAACCCCTATCCCACAGCTGAAGCCTGCTCTGAAGTGTGCTGGCGCGCTCTTGTGTGCAATATAGCAGCAAACATGAGCGTAGCAACGTCGGAATACTCCAATTATTTTCAACAGTATGTAGGCGCATATGAAATTCAGAAAAATAGTATATCTGAAGAAGCCGCCCAGGAACTGTTAATAGAGCAGCGAATTAATGAAGGGCAAATTGTCTTTCAAAATGCACTTACTTACACTTTCAACCGTCTCCCCTTCACGACAGCCGGCGGCTACGCTGGCAAAGGCCCTCTGAGAAACATAAGCAGCGGTGACAAAATTTGCATATTTCATGGGGCTAAAAGTCCTTTCATCATTCGCCCGAATCCTAGACGCGAGGGTGAAGAGCTGACCTACACTCTCATTGGCGACTGCTATGTCCATGGCTTGATGAAGGGGGAAGGTTTGGAGATGGGCGTCACAGAAGATATTATACTGGTATAATCTTTGATGTGAGGATGCATTTAATGTGAGAGCATAGAGATCTTGTTCCAGTATATAAGTTATATTTTATATATATTTCAATTTATCAAAAGTACTATTAAAAACTTCCTCTTTTTTAAATTTTTATTATAAAAAGATTTCACTTGAATATTTGAAGAAGTTTTCATACTTTCTCCAAATTCTATTATTTGACAAAAGAGAAATTGACGCTGTCTATTAATTATAAAGGCATATCAAATAAAGTACTTCGTAGTCAAAAGGGAGGAGGACTTCTCCCACCCAACAAAAATATGGGGGAAAAAAAACCCCTTTGCGCCTTTCCCATGCAGTATATCCTTCCCAGTTTATCTAAAATCTGCTGATCGTTCATTTTTTAAAAGAGGAAATTGTATCATGTTGCTTGATCTATCTATGCAGGGCCGCCGGCTTGCACCTTCCCCTTCAAATTGATCCATTTACTCGCGAAGCTGGATATCAGGGCAAGCCCGGTAAGCGCAATTGAGAGCGCAAAATTGACTTTCAGTGCGTCCATGTAAGCCTGGAGGATACCAGGTATCACATCTGCCGGGAAGGTGCTCCTGATTTGAGTGACGCCGGTAGCGATCACCTGGGCAACATCTACGGTTGGTGCCCTGATGGGGAGTCTGCCGCTGAGCATGTTTGCAAGGGCAACTTCACCCGCGGAGACGTAGAATGCACCGCCGAGTGTTTGTGCAAAGAGAACCATTGCAGTGACGGATGGGATATCTTCAGGGACGACCACGGCTTGGGCGGAGATAATGGGAATCTGGAAAGCGAGACCGATGCCGAGCCCTGCGAGGGCTTGATATCCGATCCAGGCGGATGAGGAGGATGTTGTGCTGAGTGTGTAGAGGAGGCCACTGCCAATGACAGCCATGGCAGAACCGCCGATCATTAATGGAACGAAGTGACCGAAGGCTGAAATAAGGCTGCCGGAGATAATGGTTGCGATTGTGCAGCCAAGGATGAGAGGGAGATTTCGGACGCCAGATTCGGAGGCCGTGACTCCACTGATCACTTGGAAGTAGATGGGGAGGTAGTAGATGAGGATGAAGAAGCCTCCTCCGATGAAGAAGACGGCGAGCATCCCAACCCAGACTGTACGGTTTTTGAGGATACGACCGACAACCATCGCGCGCTCGCCTGAATACCACTCAAGAAACACAAAGAAGCATGCAATGAGACCGAAACCCACCAGGGTCCCAATGACATCAGCAGATTTCCACGACTTGGACTGGCCTCCCCATTGTAGAGCGAGGATATAACAGATCATGCCTGCCATAACGGTGAATGTACCGGGAAAATCCATTTGAAGCATCTTCTCCTTGAGCGAAGCTTTCGTTGGAACAGCGTGACGAGGAGTTGCGAAGAAGAACGCAATGATACCTGCGGAAATACCTCCAATAGGAAGATTGATGTAGAAGCACCATCTCCAAGAAACATGTTCGGCGAAGACACCACCAAGGAGTGGGCCGATGACACTGGCAATTCCGTATCCCGCTCCTAACAAGCCCGTAAAGGCAGCCCTCTGATTTGGTGGAGCCGCATAAGCAATGATGGTGTATGCTCCCGATGCAATTCCCGCACCTCCTAAACCTGCAATCGCTCTGCCTACGATTAAAGCTGTACTATTTGGTGCAACTCCTACACAGAGCATTAACTTATGTGGTTGGAGAGAGATAAGGGTTACTCACCACAAATAAGACTACCCAGTTCAAATACAAAGATAGATATCAAGAACGTAATCTTCAATGGGAAATACTTGTAGCCCTTTCCCCACGTGGATTGGAACGCTCCAAAAGTGAGGAAGAAGGCCGCACCATACCATCCGACAAGATCAAGACCTTGGAACTCATCGGTGATTTTGGGAATAGCAGTAGCAACAATGGTCATATCAAGGGCAACCTGTATTGTATTAGCCTCTCCTGGATAGCGTTTTGCAGATATATACTCACAAGAAAAATGCTGAGGAGGAGGGCAACCACAATGGAAGCCAACCGTAAACCACCTGGGTAATCTACCTCTGGTGCCTCTGTCCCCTCTTCTACAGACTTTCGTACAGAACCATCCTCATTATCTGTACTGACGTCTCCTGGGAGGGTGCCGGTCTCCTTGTTGATAGATGGAGCAGAAGAAGGAAAGGCACTCCTGTCCGTCTCCTTCTCGTCTGCTAAGGTTTCTGCTCTTGAGTCCATATCGAATGCTTTGTCTAGTATATACTGGATATTGACACAGCAGGTGAAGTAACTGGTGAAACTGACAACATTCAAATCCTTTTGTTGATAGAGCAATGATAAGTACTTATATAGCACTCTTAGACATATGGGCATTTATACGCCACAAGGGTCATATATGGATACTAGTACTACACGACATTACAGACCCAATAATGACTCCACCGGCCGGACATAGAACGTCATACATGCTTGAAGCCACTGTTTGAGAGTGCAAAGTGAAAAGCTGCTTCGTAAGGCTCTGGCTCGCTTACCGTCTAGGCGCCCCTATGTGCCCCTTTCTCGACATTTCTATCGATGAGTAATTCACTGTACGCAGATGAGCTTACTCCGGCGGCGGGCCAAGGCGATAAATGATATTTTAGTCCGAGCGTCGACCGTACTCTATCGTTCACTGCGCCAATGATGTTTAGGAACATCGTATTGGGGTGGATTTTGGTCGATGCTCGCTAAGAATGAGTCGACAACACTCATTAAGGTGTGATATTGGTGGGAGTTTGCTTACTTCATCCAGCGGTGTCTGTGCCGCCGTGCTTCCGCCGAACGGAGAACCAAGTTTTCAATTATGTTTTGTAGAACGGCAAAAGGCGGGCGGGCGGCCGCTGGTGCAATATTGCAACTGCGGATGCGGAGATAATAGCGAGCTCTTCGTCCGCTGACAAATGTGTAGCTGAAGCGGGCGACGACGGCGGACGATCGGAAATAGAAAGTATTGAAAATGCTATTTTAGTTACGGATCTGCGGTTGACTTAAGATTGTTCAGATTAGATAAAGTTTAGGGCTCCCGTGTCTGCGGCAATGTGGATGTGGACGTGCAAGTGAGAATAGGAGTCGGTTTTAAGGTTCTTCTCAATGAACAGAATACCGTACTGTACCTTACTGTACCTCACTGTAAAGCGAGGCTAAAAGTCAAGTTCCCAAGTCACATGACTATCACTCTCCTGAGTCCTGAGTCCTGAGTCCTGAGTCCTCACAGGTAACGTCGCTTGCCCAGGCTCCCGGACTTCATCCTCGCACTCTTCCCAACTACCGGTACCTAGGAACTCATTTCAGCACGACCAATACCGTTCATTACCATGATTATTCTCCACCTTACACTTACCGACTATAGGTACCACCCCACGCCCGACGAGTCGAATGCCGCATCACCACAAGGTTCCGGAAAAGAGAGGTTGCGCGTTACACAAAACCCGGTAGACGAGGTTTTTGTTGCATGTCGTACTCAATTGCCGAAACTCTCACGCCTGGAGATATCAACCTAAGCCCGAGCCTTTTCATTAATGACCGCGTCATATACATATGTCCCTCCAGGCCGCGTCCGTCTGTCGCCGACTCCCAAAGTGCTCTTCTTTGCCAGTGCATGCGACCCCTGTACGGCCGCGGACCTCTCTATTTAAACAGCCGTGCAGCCGTGCCCGTCCCCTGCCCGTCCCTTGCCTGGTTGAAATCTCAGTTCATTCCCCTTACGTATGTTCAAGTATCCGAATCTCAACTACAGTACATGCAAAGGAGAACATGTTGGGGCCATCAATTCTTCAAATATAGGAACTATCCACCGGGGCCTTCACATATTCGCGGTAGTACTGTACAACGAGGGTAATATGTCACATTACTTATCATCCATATGGCACTGGAGACTGTATTCTAAACAAAGGAGGCTCGCAGAAGGGGTATTGTATTGTGACTAACTACGTGTACTCTCATGTGAGCAACGGAACGCACCGCATACAAAAGAAATATAACCGAAAAGCTTTCCCGCCCGATCCCATGCCATCATATCGTATCATACAATCGTCTCATGCAGTCTTTCTCTAGGAATTTTGCTTCTGAATATCCATCTCAGCACCTCTCTGCTGTGTCTTTCCAACATCATGTTGCTCCTGAGCCTTGAGTTGCGCGTCCCGATCACCAGTGAAGCCGGCAACAGCACCATTTACGGTACCGGTAACACGGTCTGCAACACCGGAGCCGAAATCGTTGAGCTGGCCACGGGCTTCTTGAGCCTTGCCATCGGCATTTTGTTGAGCTCCAGTCCTCTTGAGGTCCTGTGTTATCTTATGTTAGCACTTGTTCTTAAGAAGACTGATGTAAAGAGTTCGTAGAGGGTATTGAAAGGTGAGGGTGAAATGAGAATACTACATACCTCAGAGCCAACGAAACCACCTACTGCCTCCTTTGCAGAACCAATAGTTTGGTTCCAGGATCCTGCTGAGCGGTCTGGGTCATCCTTGGTAACGGCACCAGCGGAAGAAGCAGTGTAGCCTCCGACCTTGACGGCGGCGTGGGAAGCATCATTTTCAACTTGCGCCTTGTCTTGCTTGGCGTCACCCTCAGCCTGTTCCCTTGTTAGTTTCATTCTGCATAGAAGAATCTGAAGATAGTGTAACGTACCTGGTTGCTGGTATTTCCAGTCAAGCTGCCGACAGCAGATTGGACTGCTCCCGTAGCGGAGTCGATGTAAGATTGAAGAGTGGAAGTGTTGTTGTCAGACATGATTGCTGTTTGTATTGGAGTGATGTGTAAATTTTTGTTTGGAGTTTTCAGGTATGTATGAAGATTCTTGTAAGTTTTGTGATGTCGAGAAGTATTTTGATTTGAGAATAAAAGGGAGGTTTATATATTAGATCGAGAAAGTGAATGTCTGAATTTCGCCTCGTCGATGATGTCATTAGCAAATCGTAGCCTCGCGTGCTGCCACCCAACCTAACCCATCCCTGCCAAGGTTCATGTACCACTAGAATGATCGAACTCAATATTTGCGTCATAGTTAAATGCCTTTGGCTGAAATAACCTTCTTTGATTTTCTATTTGCATCACTAGCTGATGCTTTTAACCGCACGTGTGATGTTGCACTTACGTAGTGGAGTCCAAATTTGGAGATATATATTATTCTTGGTTCTCTAAGGGTGTCATTACTACTTCTATCGTTACATGCGCTAACCCAAAATTCTATCAGACATGCCCAATGGGTATCTAGTACAGTACTCCTATGAATTATGCTCCGGTTTTAATGAAATCCCACTCACTGCCGAATCAACTCTGGCTCTCATTGGACTCTTGATCCCAGCATCTGTTTGAATCGACTGATACTTCTCTTCGTCCCAAATCCAAATTCCGTGATAGCCATTGAGATCTCCAGTCGTAGAAATATTGCTTTGTAAACCCGTACAGAGTCTCTCTGCTACTGGATCTTCTTTGGCTCTCGAGAAATATCTCGTAGGAAATTCTCTCCCTTCGGCTTTTTCGAGTTTCCTCATTTCTCTTTGTTCGTTTTCGATTTTCGATTTTTCTTTTCCAACAGTGAACATATCCCCTCTGACAATCGCTTCTGAAACAAGCCGCCACGCGCGTCGGGATTCCAGTGGATGTTGATTCTCAACCGGGGCCACTGTCAGTGGCGTCCTCTTCATACGGTCGGCCTCGAACCTCTCGATCACTTGCTGAGTATCAACCTTTTTGATACAAAAATCGCCGCTCCACTGCCCCTCGGCAACATATATAGGCTCATTCTCATGACCGTCGTGGAATAGACTTGCAACAAACGAGTTTCGCTTTCCTCTTATCCAACCTTTACTGGAATATTCGATTTTTGCTGTATAACCACTTGAACTTTTAATATAACTTATGCCGCTAAGCTCTGGACATAAAGATCCACTCATGATGCCCTCCAGATGAACTTTGGGCATTGTAATTAAAAAATCCTCGTCATATTTGTCGATATGAAGGAGGGAGTAACCTTTTCGATCGATATGGACTGTGCTGGAGAACCAAACTTTGGGAGCGACATTGCCTTGTAACTGAAGGTATGGTGTTAGCTTGTGGAAGGAAGTTGAGAGAGAGGAGCATACAGAAATTCCATGATCATCATTCCATATTTTGCAGGCCGTAACAGGTGGGTGGTGGCTATCTCTATTAGCGATTATCCCTTTCATTATCTTTTTGCCAGCTTACCTAACTTGCTCGGCAACTAAATTCGTTGTCCCGGCCTTATCAACCCATTTCCCTTGAAACAATTCCCCCAGGAAAGGGTTTAGCGGTTTCATCCCCTTCTTGTTCCCATTCTCATCCTTATTGCTATGCTGTTCTTTCAAAGTGCTGAGAAACCATTTTAACACTAATAATGCACGCTTCTCGGGATCGGTTTCGCTCGCTGGTGCAACAAAAAGAGATGGGTGTTCCGCCCAGTAGGCAGAGTACTCGACTATCGACTGAGGAGAGAGCAGGAATGGAGGGGCTGTGAGGGATGCGAGGTCGCCTTTGAATGTTGCTAATGCCTATCGCAGCATGTTGGTTAGAGAACTTTTAAGATTGGTATGTGATGGGCAATCACGGATAGGTACCTTTATAAAAGAAAAGAAAGCACTCCGATGTTGCACTGGCACTTTTTCGTTTTCGCATTCGGTGCGTGACATATTTGGCACAACGATGGTGATTTCTTGGGCTAAAAGAAAATGGTAGAGAATCAATTCAGACAGGAAAACAAGAAGAGAGTTATATGAAGAAGAGTATGAGAGAAGAGAATATGATGCGGTGAAGCTGTTTTAAAATACATCTACGACCTACCTTAGGAACAACCTAATTTGGGATAATGCGTGGCTGATACTGTACGCACACAGCGGAAGTTTGGCTATCCAGGAAGCATCTAAAGTTCTGACACCAATGATGTTTGAGGAACAACCTAATAAGGGATAGTGCGTGGGCGCCACCAGCCATGTGAAGGCGGCGCTCAAACCCGTACTTTTGGGTGAGTGCACGTGACACCCGCTTCGCCTGCTTTGCTGCCTTCTTTAGGACGTTGCTTCTCTCATTGCCATCACTTACTCCAACGTCAGGCGATATTTCAGTTGGAAAATTTTTTAAAGTATTGTAAGTTGAGGTTAGTATTTGTCTGCGCCTCCTCGATGATGAAATTAAAGAACCCCAGATTCGGATTCTACGTTATTGACAACGTTCTCGGAAGCTAGTTGTGCTGTGGAACGTCCGTACATGTATATTATAGTTTAACAGTCTGGGTATCATACATTCATTCTAAATTCCATCCAAAATTCCATCCATAACCCAATATACCCAACAAACGCCATGAAGGAATCTGAGCCTCCAGCCCTCGCTTTAAAATGCCATCGCTGTCACATCCTCACTTAGCCTTCGACCACAGCTCTTGCTCCTCGACGTTTTTAACTCTTTCTCAGCATCCATTAATCTCGTCTGCACCCATGTTCGATATCTTCTATCGCTTCTCACACCCTCGCAGTTCAGCAAATCGGTTAAAGTTGCCTTGATTTGGTGATTAACGTTCTTTAGTTTGATTTCGTCTTCCTCGATCTCTCCCAAGATACTCTCGTCGATCACGGTCGGTAATGAGGACCTGCGAGTCTTCATCTTAGGTCGTTGGGGAATACACCGAGTCATACTGCCGCTGCGGTGATGATGGAGATCAGGCGTGGGAGATAGAAAAATGCCGTCGTCCGACTCTGGAGAGGATGAAAGCGACGGGTGGCGTGTTCGCTCTGACGATAGAGGCATCGATGTAGACACTGCGGTGTGGGAGGATGTGATCACATCGAGATGTTTCTGGAGAGCATCGTGTTGAGAGTGAAGGAGAAGGTATTTTTGAAGAGCAAATGCTCGCTCAGGCGAGTGTTGTGATGGATTCATTGTCAGCTTTGTATTGATGAACTTGATAGATATGGATTGGCAGAAATCATCCCACGAAGGAGTCAAGTTATCGAAAGTATTTTCGACGAGTAGAACTTAGGTATGTGTGGAGAGGATACTGTACTGTAAAACGTCTTGAAAAGGATGGAAGGTAAGATATATGAAGTCTGAATCACCGTGACGTCGACCTTAATCCGGAGGTATGCTCCGCGATAAGGGACAGCTCACCCCTACAGTACAAGACTTCTGCACTGTACTGTACTTTATCTACGGTACAGTACTTGATACGCAGAGGAGGTCTCACAAAGAGAACTTGTGGCTTGAATAGGCCGTCCCCAAGACTTTGGGTAGATTGATCCAATCACTTGATGGCACGGCGATAAAGAAAAGTTGGAACAGAAGGGAATACTGGGTTGTCCCGCAAAGGGCAGCCTTGTTCCTGAAATGTGGCGGTGCAGAATTTGCTCGGTGGCGTCATATCTTACGTCTGTCAAGGAATGCCCACAACACTTCTGGAAAGTTGGAATGGCGATCAGAATATGACAACCTTGCTACTACGAATAAAACTTATCTTCTGGAACACGGTTCATGTTTCAGGCAGCCCTTTTGGGACCGTATGCGCAACTAAAACATTGAATCACACGCGGCGGCACGGTAAAGCCATATTTCCCATCCAACGACTAATCGATCGATCGATCGAAGATTGGAGCATCTCACGTGTTTTTCGAGAAATGCATTGATAAGAGTTACTCTAAGGGCAAATCTGATTGGTGAGTTTCGCAGATGTGATCCTCGAGCCTGGATGAGCCTGGAGGCTCGGCTCTCGTCAGTCATCGGGCAATTTCGTATATATATCACGTATCTGACGTCGGGAGTTGCACTGATCGACTTAAAATGCCTGATATTTGTACAATTTAAAATTACATGTCATATTTCGCGTGACAAGTGTTTGCCAAGGTTTGTCGAGGACAATCCGGAAAATGATATATCATATCTCAAGTCCCGTTGTGTTTGACCAGTCATCAGGCTCCAGACCCAACCACTCTTTGGTTGTTTGGAGGGCCAGAGTATCCTCCCACACACTCTCCACCACTGTCCCGAATAATTCCCGGAGGTTAAGCATCTCATTCATGCCCATTAACACATCCTGAGATGAAGAGATCTGGCAGCCGGCCATTAGCTGTGCCAATTTCTCAATGAACCAACCCTTCAGATCTTCCTTTGACATCGAGCCTCCCAGCAACAACAGCCATGCAATTACAGGCACCATAGATCTAGTAGCATATACTTCACCCAGGGAGTTTTGGAGTTGATTTAGCAGAATTAATGATCCTGGTTTAGAATGAGGATACTCTTGTAGTATGCCTCTTATATAAAGCAGACCCCCTAGCCTGCAGGCTTTACTGATTGGAAGCTCTGCTGCCAAATTTGTTGATCTTTTGGGAAGGGAGAGAAGTTGGTGACCAATCCAATACATATCTTCAGAAAATATATTTGGATCACAGACAGTGCCTGACATCATTCTCATGTATCGGATAGTCTGTGAAAGGTGTGATAGCTCCGTCATAGGTTTGATGAGGTTGGTATCCATTTGAGAATCTCTGAGCAGACGATTCATTTCTCTTTCAGTATAGTCTAATGTACTTCTAGGGAGTATGGACCACATTGGGTCTTCTGAGATCCGTTTAAGATCCAAATATGGAGTTGATGCGTAGTCGAGAGCTCCTAAAAGATCAGACCTGGCTCAGATTAATATTGGGTCCTCAAAACGAGTTCAGTTACGAACCGGTGTAATTTTCCTTGAAGCAGGCCATTGAGAGCGGATAAATTGCCTCTGGTTTGGACCATATGTTTCAGCCCTTTCATATGAAGATGAAATCGGTCAGGATTTCCCGAGATCGCCTAGGACGTCATGGTTAGTCTCGAGATGTAACAGCGGAGGAGTCTCAACCCACTTCTCCCAGAGCGAGACATGAGACCGCTCCTATGGTGGAGTTGTCGATATGCGAATCACACAGACGCTTTTGAACTAACGCAACAGTTCGGTTTTGATGGTAAATACTCTCTTTGGACTCCGTCTTTCCCCGCAAAAGCGCCAAACTAACTGCGCCACTGTACAGGAATGCATGCAGCAAAGCAGGATCTGTGACTGCAAACTGGAACCATTCTGAAGATTGGAGGAAACTAAATTTCAGACGCCTTTCTAACGGGTATGACCTTTTTGTTGCGTGAGCCAAAGCTTGACCGAGCAAAATATGTGTCTCCTCATCCATCTCAATCGGATATAATGAACTACATAGAGCCGTAGGATTACCAAAAGGGTAGGGAATCTCAAAACTTTTGAGATTGTCGGACTGAAACTCATCGGCGTGTACTGAAATTTTGGTTTCAGTGCCATTCTCGAAGATCTCCGGAGCCCCCGGAGATGTTGAAATCTTGACAACAATGCGACTCTTCAGTTTCTTCTTCTCCTGTTTCTTTTTACGGACCACGCCCTTCATCACGTGTCTACGAACCAGCCGCCTGGCATCACCATCTTTGGTTGTACCGGGCTTTGTAGTGCTTACAAACTCGAAGTGATTTCGAGTAGTCTTCCTCTCTGATCGAGTGGCAGGGGTCGAGGATGGTGGGGCGTCAATTTCGAAAGAGGATATTGACACCTCTTGGCTATCTTTACTCCTCTTCCAGCCTCTGTGCGTCATCATGAGTGGCCCCGGAGGGAATAGCATGTTGACATGGGCTGATCCCGCCATTTTTTTTCTGGAATGCACCGGATTGGGTATACTGATAATGAAGATAAATGTCCAGGAAGAATAAGGAGAAATATAATACAAGAGGCCGATCAAAGTCCGATCAAAGTCCAGTATAACGATATCTCACCCTAACATTCTTGGGTGTTTATATCTACAGTCTTAACTGAAATCAGAGAAATGATTGCTTAGTAAACGAGGTAATCGTGAAGTTATGTAAGGCGGAAAGATTACTTTTTCCAAATATGACTTTTGCAGGATTATCGTGATCTAAGTTGCGGTATCGTCTCCGTGATTCTGCTTATGACGGAGTGATCCTTTACCGAGGTGCGTTGATTTCAGCCTGGCTTTGAGCACGTCTTTGACGTTTTCCTAATTAGGAAATAAGTTCCAGGAACGGTTAGACCTTCCAGCCAAGTCACTAGAGCTCACCACACATCTTATTTCAACCTCAAAATTAGAGAGCTAGAACAGCCGCGCCATACTGTAGAGCCTCCATGCAATTTAGTGAGGCGTGTTTGGAAAGTAAGGTATTACTTTCCACATTTGCCTAAGACGTTGATAAAGTCTGTATTTGGTTAGCGGTCTTTCTTTTATCTCCAACATTAGGACCAAAATAGCCAACTCAGAAACAATATAAGAAAAGGGAAGCTCCCTCAACTGAGAATATATTCTGCAATAAGTGACATAAACATTAACTCGTAAGATTGAATCAATTGGTTCTAATACGATTGTTTTTTTTTTGTTTTTTTGGGAAATATCTCCTCAATAAATTCGAAATGGACACCCAGCAGACCGGCGTGACCCAATACTCTATCCTCGCCCCTCGTATACTACATCAGGGGGTATATGTCAACCTTTCTCTGGATCATGATGCCATAAAAATTATATAGATTTGAGGGTACACAAGGGTATCTTATTTTGATGTACGGTGAGAGTATTTATCTGCTTAACCACGCTTGGATATATCATATCTCTGATCTCATTACCTCGCTCCTCCACCACTTCCTTTTATCTCTCAGCTTACATGCTATGAACCTTAGAATTCTTCGTCCACTTCCTAAATGTCTTCCCATAAAACCAAAATATTATCCCTGTAAGACAGAAGAACAGGACCAAGCTCATATTCGTCATGATTGGGGGAATATATCCATTCTTCATGGTCCAGGGGGTGATGAACTTAGAGAATCCGTATCCCCAGACGTTCTTGTTAACAGTAATGGCTACGAAGATGGAGCCTGCCACGGGCTTGTAGGAATCGACGGAATATGTCGATGAGATCGATGGCAGCGCAGCGACTTGGATACCAGCGCAAGTGTAGCCGATTATAACAATGACCTGCTTCTATATTAGGTTTTTTTTTATGGTGACGCTTTGGAGTTTTCTTTTTCTTACCTTCCAATCCCACTGTTTCTGATAACCAACCGCAACAATTACATTACCGAGGACCATGAGAATGACATATGGAATCATGGCGATCAATCTCATCTCCGGTTCCCTGATTCCTCTATTTCTCTTCGTTAACCTAGCCGCAATGGCATCACTTAGGGGTCCAGCGGTGAAAAGTCCAATTAAACCACCGATCAAGATAGCGAAGTTGAAGAATCCAATTTTGGTGGACGTGAAATTATAGGGCGGTGCAGCAAAGACTTGCGATTGAGTCAGGTTCAAAGTCAGGAACGAAGACGCAGTCCAAGACACAACAAACGATGAGAACTCGACAATTGGGAAGAAGAAGAGCTTCCAAGGTAGCCAAAACTCCATGAATATATTGCCCTCGTACGGTTGGAACAATCTCCATTGAGCTTTCGAAGGCCTGCCACGTCCTAAATAAGGGTCTTCGTGCGTATTGGTATGGGAAAGTTCTGCAGTATTTTCTTGTGTCGGTTGCAATTGCGCCTGCACTGGAGCATCCTTTTCTGGGTCTGCATGATCTGTTGCAGAAGTCCCAATCTGATTCTGGGTCGAATTCTCTTCGATTTCTTCAGCGGATCCTTCTTTCAGCGGTGGCGATCGGGAAACAAGACTTTGAGTAGGTGCGAATGTGCGATTGAATTTCGTTTCTGGGAAGAGAAATATGCAACAGACGACTACGAAACCAAGGAGGGCTGTATTAAACCACCAAAAGCTCCGCCAGCCGACATTTTGAGCCATGGGACCGGAGATGATAGGTCCAACCTTAGGAGGTCAGAATTTGAAGCGGAAAATGGTGGGAAGGTAAGTTACCATGAGAGAGCCGAAGTAGAAGGCAAAATAAAGAGTTTGGTACTTTCCTCGGTCATGAAGGAAAATAACATCGGCTATAATGGTAGGTTGTGCGGTCTCAGCTGGGCCCGCACCAATTCCATTGAGGCTTTAGAAAAATCGTAAGTCTAAGAACAGATGCCAAATCTGCAGCCGAAACTCACATGCACGCTCCCATGAAACTGTTATATGTTTGTGCCTTGGCTCTCCATATGCTGCTTCCGAAACAGATCAACGTAGAGAAAATTAGGACCGGTCGTCTACCAAAACATGTCTGGAGTGGGACCCTACGAAGGTAAGCAACCGTGTTTAGACAACTACACGAAGTATACTGACCAGATGAAATTGCTGAAACCGAGCACCAGAATTGCAACACCAGTAAATTGCACCACACTGGTTAAGTTCGAATCGAAAGCCTCGATATAATCGCCAAACATGGGAGCCTGAGTTTTAGTAAGTATTCGACCATTTTGATGAATATCTATCAGTGCTAACCAGCGCCAAGGGCCCCATCCCCTGAGAGAAAGAAACCATGGTTGAGCACGTTATTGCCATGGCTTTCCAAAAAGGACTCCAGTTCTGGGGCATGTCAGCACTGCTCATCAATATACATTTTCGACAGCCTTACCAGAGGGTCGTGCTCGTCATCGCTGGGTTGAGGAACCAAAACCGAATGTCCACCCGCAGAAGATTTCACGAAGTGATGTGTTCCAACATCCACCATAATCTCTGTCCCCGGATAGATCTCGGTCCCTAACTCCTGCTCCAGCTCCTGCAGCGCCTATGTCGAAGTCTTTCGTTAGCGACACAGATTGGATTCGGGTCCACATGTGAAGATGACGTACTTTCTCGTCGAGATTTTGATCCATATTGACGCTTCCCCCAGATCACGCTGCTCGAAAAAATCTGTTGAAGTCAATTCCAGTTGAAGAAATTTTTCAATTAGAGAAACAGATTGTGCTTAGAATAGTTTTTGCGACTGGGATGAGGTTCTGCCACAAGAAAACGCGACATAAGTGAAAGAGGATCAGCGAGTTTACTTAAACGTCCACTGCACCACTCCCCGCTCCATGACATTGGCACGCGCGTACCCAGTACTCGAGGACTGCCAGCCATCCCGTGAGGAATCCCGGTTCTGGATCATCCTGTGATGGGGAACGGCAATACTATACGGGAATTGAGCGTCCCAAGAGGCCTATTGGACCTCGTTTCCTGCCAACGCTCTGTCCAGCACAGTTACGGGGACCTTGATGTGACATTAAGTGTTGACAATCCCCGCAGGAACATCGCTGGTTTTGCGCCCTACCCCGTGTTTGGCACTGGTCTCCGAGATGGGGGTGGAGACCTCGGGCTGGCGTCCGGGGTAGCGAAGTGGATTGGACTGGATCTGGGAGTGGCAAAAAGCTTGTACAGTACAGGACAGTACTGTACTGTCATGTCATTGTTTTGTATTATTCTGGAGACGAGGAATTATTCCGTACTCTGTCGGGAGTACTCCATAGGGTTTTAGTGGGATCTCTGCATCGGTTACAGGGACTCGTTCGCTAAAGAGATAGGGGCCGAGGCACTTACGAGGCGCTACGCAACAGTGGAGAGTAATCTTCCAGTGGGGTAATCTTCCAGTGGAGGCCTCAATCTTCAACAAACTCAATGGTGGACGGAATGCCTGGCTCATTTGCCGAGTGTAACTGCCGATTTCTCAGTGTCTGCATCTGGCCATTCATAGCATTTCGTTCCCAGAATGACATATATTATTGTTGGAAGCCATTCATGAGGCGTCGGTGATTTATCTTGATGGAGCACTGGCCCCTAATCGTTCGCATCATAAGTATGGATTAGGAGGGGAGGTGCTGCGGAACGGACTTGGGCAAAGAGTCCTGATTCATATTTGAGGGTTGAGGGTTGAGGGTTCTGGAGATTTACGGCGGTGCCGGATAAGGATTCTTGAGAGTACCCAGATTTCAGATTGGGTAATCCCCAAATGGCAAGGTACGGGACGGTACTTTTAATGCTAAGGACTTATGATGGATTGCGCTTCCATCTCTCAGGCCTACCACTTTATATATGAAGTATGTATGTATTGTACATGTGTTATTGACTATGTCAAGAACTGCACCAAGGTGCTCAGCATGTCCTTGGTCATCGTCTCTTCCTCGGTGTAGCCAACAATCGTATCCAGTTGTTCTACAGAAACGTTAGCCCATTTGCTCAAACCAGCTAAGAATGAAACATACCTTGTATTGTAGCCTTGACAACCGCCAAAGACTCGTCACGATCCGCAAGAAGACTCTGTATCCTCTTGCTCGCACCATCGTCTTCAGCAACCAACCAAGCTAATATAATGTCAATGGCCTGCAAGCAGAAGAGCCCCGCATCCAACCTCCTTGACAACCATTCATCGGCCATATCTTCTCTCCCTTCAGCATCGAGCGTTGTTTGCTCTCTCCTGATCTCCAGATCTACAACCGATACTCTTGCAGCATAGTCTCTCCGAAGCTTGACGAGCTTGGCTAATTTCTCGTAATCCTTTTCGACGAACTTTGCTAAAGTGCGTATTCGACCGGCTGAGTTTGCGGGGAGCAGCCGGAGTAATGATGAAAATATGCCCAGCAGGTGTTCCGTCGTCTGTCCATCTTGCTTTTTCATGAACATCCCAAACACAACCTTCAGTCCGGCTGCCTCAACGAGCCTGTCACAAACTTCAGCACCGCTTTGACCGCCCAGGGCATGATCTAGCAATCTTAATGCCCGAGACTTGCTCATTTTGCCTTCTTTAATCATGATCAAGCAAAGTTCCACTCCTTCCGCTTCGACAAATTTTTGTTTGCCTTCCGGTTCATCTACCACGCAGGTGAGAGAGTCAAATACATTTTCAACGTATTCTTCCTCCTCTGTGCCTTTTATGGGATCTCTCTTCCGATAGGCTGCCAATATTTGCAGTAACAGATCCACTCCATCCAGTTCGCATAATTTCCTCCGATTGATTGTTGATGATTGTAATAGAATAGCCAGAACTTCCGCCGCATATTGTTTGTTCTGAGTGACAGGTGACTCTTTCTTCTGTATCCGGCCAAGAAGCCACTTGAACACAGTCGTATCTTGTCCAATGTTCTCGGCCAACGAAGTCTGAGACGCCAGATTCTCCAGCACACTTAGCGCGTGATATACTCCATTCCTGTCCGACTCATTGCTTTCGTTCAAGCGAGCAAAATTCGAAACCAGAAGATCCAGCAAATCTGATTCGACCATGGCATCCACAAGCACGTTCCATTGCTCCTGCTCGCCTTCAACATCCTCATCTGTCAATTCGCTGATAATTTCCACTGCATCAATCGCAATATCCGTATTCTCATGTGCCAATAACCCTACTAAACTTCCCACACATCCCAACTTCGCGAATTCACCATAGAATTCAGGATGCTCAGACAAGATACTTAGTGCTTTAATATCAGCATCTAGATCCGCCTCGCTACCCATGAACTTTTGTGGATCATTTTCAAACTTGGCCCTTAGCTCTGCATTCTTATTGATTTTCTTTTCGAAATTGAGGGCGAGCTTCCGTAGCCAAGTCGAGTCTATTTTCTCAGGAACAATCTCTGCAGGCTCTTGACCATCCATGTAATCTAGTATCTCATTCTCTTCCTGTGTCACTCCGCCGCCAAAGAATCGTCCCTCTTCGTCGTCTGGTATGTCTGGGCCATAGTCCTCGTCGTCAGGAGGTGCTGAGGGTCCAGCTTCGACATCATCATCGTCTTCAACTGCTGCTACCCTGCCATTGCTTTTGGCGTGTCCATTTGCTGATAATTTTGCTGATTTGTAGATCTCATCTGGTACAGGTCAGTGAGGATGTTGAAGCTCTATGGGAGAGGTGTACGGACTTGGATCGCGAGTGGATTCTAGCTTTCTCTTGTTACCCGGGAGAGCTGGTTTCTAAAGTTTGTCAGAAATGGATCGTAGATTGGATGCAATTAACTAGCATACCTTGAAGAGGTCATCAATGCTCGTCATTGTGTCTGGCTTCTGAAGCCTGCTGCGAGACTCTCGCGTCGTCCAACAATCTAGTGTTTATACAAGCTCAGGTTCGGTGTATGTATAACCAAGAACCATCCATTTGCAAGGGATAGCCGCGTTCAATAATGAATCATCTGGAGTTGATGTCGCTATTCATGGAAATTTTTCAAAGTTTCTAATATAAACAGCTCCATGCGATAATCCATGCCTATTATATAAGGCAACAATTGTCACTCTAAGATCACGTGCCATATTTACCAAATGCTCTTTCTGTACTGTAAGAAGCATACCTACTCTGTAGATAGTCTAAAAATCTGTGATGGATTCCAGAGTGAGGGCAATCTTAAGGAGGTTAGGTTTGAGTTCTGATTGATAGCCACATTTGCGGCTTGTTGTAAAATGGGGAAGCTTTCATGTCCCCAATCCTAGCAGATTAAAGTCCTGACTAAGAATGACGACTGCGATTTTCCCAAGCCAGAACTGAAGCAAAGAATTCGTTGATTCCAGCCTTAATTCCGGTCCGTATATTTCCAATAAACCCATTTATCAGGCCTTACTCCATCCGTCATAGTAAAATTGTGAAATCCCTTTAGAAAAAAGTACAGGGCCATTCCAGTTCCCTGATACGGTATCCCGTGCTCTTAACTCCATGGACGAGAGAGTTTCTCTTAGTCAGTGAACTTGATCTATAGCATTAGAGAAACATCTTCGGCTCTAATTTCCGAAGAAATCTGTGATTTCTTCAGACAAGAGAGACTATGGGGGATTATCATAGGCCTGGATTTTACGGATTTTACGGGATTTGCAGTCTGCTAGAGTTTGATCACGTGTTTACTCCCAAAGAAGTTATTCAGAGTTTGCAATTCTATCGACCGCGGAGTTAAAAGCCAAGATAATTTGTAGAAATTGTGGGCCAGCAATGTTGAAATTGAGTATAAGTATCTTGTTTCAGCTTCAGGTAAGGGTCTATCATCAGCAACAATTACAAAATCACATCAAGAAAGTCATTTCAAAGCATTAAAATCTCAATTCTTCTCACTACCAGACAGCCACTCATACATTCTCCTTAAATGACAGCCAACATCGATACCATCCTTGTTCTTGGGGGGACTTCAGGTATTGGAGAGGCGTTCACGCGCTATTTCCATTCCAAGGGCAAGAAAGTCATCGCTGCCGGGCGTCGACTTCAGCGTCTCAAGGCCATCCAGTCGGAGCTCCCTGGCCTTGAGATATTTCAAATGGATGTTGAAGATCTTCAAAACATTGAGTCCAATCTTAAGGGCCTCCTCCAAAAATATCCTGAACTCGATAGCGTCTTTATCTTGTCTGGAAAGATGGAGTTCGGAAACTTTAAGGACCCGTCTACAACAAGCACAAACGCCATCATCTCAGAAATCACCACCAATCTCATTTCACCAATATCCATAGCCCGTGTCATCGTACCGCACCTCCTATCACTAAATCGTCCAACAACATTCATCACCGTCACTTCTGGATTGGCATACATCCCGCTCCCTTATTATCCAACGTATGACGCCACAAAGTCTGGCTTACACACCTTTAATGTAGTGCTGCGTACTCAGCTCGCAGGTACCAATGTCAATGTTATCGAGCTAGCCCCACCCTATGTGGATACAGGCCTAGATGAGAAAATTCGAGATAAGACCATTGAGGCGCAGGGGGGGCCGGATAAGGCCGCCAAGCCTATGCCATTGAAAGAGTATATGGAAAAGACGACGGCTGAGTTTGAGGCGGATGGAAAGAAGACGGAGATTGCCACCGGGTTTTCGAAGATAGGTGTAGATATTTGGAGAGCAGCTTTCGGGCCAACTTTGGAGAACTTTGGCATGATGGGGTGAGAACACAAATTTGTAGAGTCGACCTAGGGTTGTTGGTTTTGATGATTGAGATAATTACGTTGGAGAAAATTATAAAAAGGGTATTCCACCGATGTTTCGCTAAGAAACGAATCTTGTTGTAATTCATATTGAGAATCATGATCTTGGGGCTGGGAATTTCCAGTCATGAATTGGTCCCACATATCCTAGTAAAGTGAATCAGCACGTCAATTTTGGAATTTAGATGAAAACACCTAGATATCTTAAGCTATGACAGTAACAAGGCCGCCTGGTTCCGGCTAGTGTGATTTGACAGAGCACAAATAGGAAATGTGGTTGACATACCCAGTTGAAGTCTGCGGCTACTGTCAAGTCTGACGACATGTTGTCTAGAAAATTCTCATCCATGAGCGCGTTATGCTCAGGTTGCTGAATTTCCCCAATCAACGGTATTCCTAATCCAAATTCGTCCGTAAAATAAGAGGTATGTCTCAATGGGTCGACATTTGTATTAGTGGCAGATGCCGAGGTGAGAAATTTCTTGTCCTGTATATTATCATTCTTATCCGCTTCCATCTTCGTCGCTACCTTGCTGATGACCGAGGTAAGAATACTAACTGCCCGTCTAGCATCTTTGCAGTCATCAGTTATTTCTACCCAAATATCCCGGGACTTCTGGATCGCCTCAAGCTTCTCTTCATCTGTTACACCACACATGGTTTTGTCGACGGGATGACGTCGATGGCTCATAAGATCTAGGCAAAGAATCATTGCCGCGAGTAAGAAATTGTGGTTATTGATCGAAAAACTGTACCATTTTAATTTTTCAAGGAGACCACCAGGGCTGGAAGCCTGATGCATTGAAATTTGATGATGCAGGAGCACTAGGGATGATGCACTACAGGTCTGTCTTGAATAACACCATTCTCCATTGGGCGTTCCGTCTGGTGCAGAGTCCCAGAACTTTCTGTGCAAAATACAAACTGTTTTATGGTAAAACAACTGGAGGATATACTTCTCCATTACCCGAGATGGTACATCGTACTTCATATCTTCTAGCGTTCCTAGCTGAAGATGCGGCGGGATAAGTTCTCGAGTTTCTATCAAGAGAACATCGAGCTTTAAAACTTCTTCGTATGGCTGTGGCTTCAAAACATGCAGAAATTCAATAACCGTTCCATAGATTCGCATGATGCGATATTTGATGATCTGATAATTCATTTTCGTTTCTTCAGTCAAGGGTCGGGCTGGTGGCAGTTCTTTCATGTCTTCATATAGTTCTTCTTCATGAAGATTTCGTGGGGGTTCTGTATCGCATTCTGCGTACCGGATAGACCTCGGCAGCCCGATTTGAACGGAAAATACAAGGTCGTGGTGGTTTACAGATGACCACAGTCGGCGTCTCATTTCACCCTGGAAAACCGAGATATTGGAATGTTGTGAAGGGTCACGATGATAACCCTGTTGCAAAGCCAAACGCGTCATAGTTCCGGCCAATAGCCAAGTCCCCATGTCACCATCTCTCTCATAGTGGTATTCTGCAAATAAATATAGGCTCATTGTTTCAATCATAAATTCGCACTAAAATTCAGTAAGCCTTATCGATCCAGGGAATATTGGAAGTTATAACAGTTACAGGCTTAGTTATGTCTGCAATTATCAAACATTGAGCTGTTCGAACACGGTACAGGTCTGACAGGGCAGGCGCGGTGCCTTGGTATTCGGAAGGCACTTCATCGCACTGCAAGTATGACTGCATAGATATGCAGAAAACAGCAAAGAGAAGCCCTATCCACATGGGTTTTATTTTTGTAGGGTCGGCCCAACATTGATTGTACTACCTTTATTAATAGTTTGACACCACTTTAGAGATTTGAAAGTTACCTGCTTAAGAAATGTAGCTCGGTGAAGCACATCTTCAAGATAGTTAGATTGTGTTTGACATTATAACGAGGAATATTCACATGAAACAGGTATTACTGGGTTATAAAACTCGAAGAATCTGACTACCAGTTTATCGGCAGCTTCCCTAGAGGGCATTGATTCGAGAACAGTAGCCATATCGGGAGGTTGTGTTAACCCGCCTAGCAAGCTAGGGCGATGTGATTTGGTAGTGGATGATTGAGGGCTAGTGGAGGATTCGATTTCATCATTATCCTCATTCCATGCATCTTTCATTGCTCCCAGCTTAAAGTTAAGGATGTTAGAAGATCTGGGCAACAATTTTGAATTGCAGTCAATAAAACTCACATCGTTCAAAATGGCATCCCAGTGAGTGCTTCTAGTATCGACGGATAATCGCTGGCCACCAGCAATTACTTTAGATACACCATTTGTCAATTTGACTCCCGGATTTTCTTTGTCACTTGATATCATCGAGAGAATCGAAGACTCTAGACGGTTAATACGCCTCCCCATATCATCTCCATCTGAAAGAGGAACTGGTTGTCGTTTTTCGACCTTTTCCACGTAAGTACAAGAGGCAGCATTGGCCTCTCCTCTGACGATACAATTTTGGCATGGTTTCTCACGATTGCATTTCAGTCTATATTGTAGTTAACATTCGACTCAACTGAAGGAGAGTAGGCAACGGGCATTAAGAAATAAAATGTGCCTATCTTACTTTCTCACGCGACATGCGACACATGAAAGAGGTACGCGTTTTCGAGTTAAACGATGCCCATTCGCTCTCTGAGATGAACGCTTGGGAGGCTCCATATATTTTCCTATGAAGTTAGGGAGGGGGGTTGGTAACCGTTGGCCACCTCCAGAGCTAAGATTTAGGTTGGACTGAACAAGGATCGAGAGCCAGTGTACAATGTTTTAAGCTAGGAAAACTGGACGCCAGAGGGCTGGCTCAAGAGTCCGAGCAAGATTATTGTGAGGCCCAAGTTTGTTTGTTGGTGTACAGCCGGCTCAATTAACAAAAGTGACAAAATTCGACATGGAAAAGCACTTGTTTCTTTTCCCCTTTCTCTTTTCTTGACAATCACTGACAAAAGTACAATTTTTGCAATTTCTGGGGAAAGCTCAACAGTGCCACTAACACGGTGGGACGACAGCGCAACGATTTCCCCAGTCGGAATTAAAAAATGCGGGGGTGATTGGAAATCAATAAGGTTAAAGCCGAGCTGGGTCAAGTCACCGCCTATTCGCCGAAAAGAGTGTAATTCTAGGAATATACAGTACAAGTAGTTGTCGTCTCGCACTTGAGGGATTGTAGCAGTGTAGGGTAAAAAGCCCAAGCACAAGGACCAGATGTACCACAGTAGTCGTTCCTCTGAACCAATGGCGTTATCCGCACCGGTGACATAAGCAATCAAGCGAAGATCTGGCCAATGGACGCCGCGCATTTTTAGACCGCCGTCTCGGTGGGATGAAGAAAGCCCGATCTTATCGCTCTTTCCTCTCGGAGACTTTGTTGCCACCCACGGGACCGGATGATGACAAGTCTGACGCCGGCCGCCTGCAGGGGTATTTCTTAAATCCGGTCACCTCTTCCTGCAATTCGCATATCCAACACCGAGCGCCGAGTACTTGTATAGTTCTATTCTCAATATTCATTTACACGTCCTCTTCTCTAGAATTTGGTTGAAAATTGCTTAGCAAGTCAGTACTGGTGGCTGACAAATAAGGGACGTCCCGGCTTCAACCAGCGAGCCTCTATCTGTGATTTTTAGGATATCGGGGCCGCGAGGACCGCCCCCCACGCGCAAGTGGACATAGAATATATTTGAGTCTGGTAACCTTATTGTTCGCCGGGAGAGCCACGAAGATGACCGCTGCTATCAATTTGGGTAGCGCCGAGGTCGAACCGTCCCGAAAAAGACTTCGAAAGGGTACCAAGTCGTGCTGGGAATGTAAGCTTCTATCTTTCTATAATTCAAACAAGCCCTAATCACCAAGACAGGCAAGCGTAGGAAAATTCGATGTCAGCTGAGCACCGAGGACGTTCCTGTTTGTTCAGGATGTTTGTCGAGAGGCACTCAATGCTTGAGCCAGGAATATCCACCAGAGGAGCTCCCACCGGCAGGTGGAACCCAAGTTGGTGAAAGACTTGGTCGCGTTGAACGCTTACTGGAGACATTGGTCGCGAAAATTTCAGCATACGAAGAAGAGGAGAATGCACAGAAAATCATGACCCCCGAGTCAATTGGAAATGACGTTCTAACCCCATTTTCATCGACTGCTTCCGCATCAAACCCTCCAGAAAACTCGCCGTTCTTTTCTCTATTTGACAATGCTGTGGTCAGTACCCGAGTTCATCGGTTCGTTATATCCACTAACTGTGCCTGAAAGATTGGCCATAGAGAAACTAGTCAATCTCAAACTGCAACACCTGTAGCTCAAACGAGTGGCACTAGAACCCCTTCCTGTAGGGTTCCAAAAAGTGAGAGAGTCCGTCAAGCACTGCTCGATCTCCTTCCGTCCCAACAGGATATAGACTTGATTATCAGTCGCGGCAGTTCCTCTCTTCTCATTTACTCCATGAGTAACCATTGTGTCGGACAGGTGACACAGTCATCTTTCAATTTGACGGAAATTGCTCAGAAGGAGCCTCCTTATATTGCACGAATTATCCTATATCTGGTGGTATGCCTGCAACAGCTAGATCACAATTTCGACACCAACGATCTTCATCTTTTACCGTCTGTGGAAGCACGAATAGAGAAATATGTCACTACAGTCCAGACACTTGTCACTTCCGATGACGAGATGGCTACTACCCTGGAAGGACTCGAGTGCCTAATGTTACTAGGATTATATCAAATCAATGCTGGCAACCCCCGCCGCGCTTTGTTAGGCTTCCGACGGGCTATGACAATATGTCAGTTGATGGGCATGAATAGGAAGGAAAGCGCCAGTAACAAACCGGCGAGGAACTTGTGGTGTCAAATTGTATATGCGGACAGATATCTGGTAAGTGGGTTCCAGAATTGGTCAAATTCCTAGTTTGCTAACAGTCGACTTTTCTGGTAGGCGCTACTGCTGGGTCTGCCAGCTGGATGTGCTGACATCGAGATGGGTCCTGAAGATACCCTTGAAAATAAGTCACCTTTTGAGCAGGATCTCGTTTTCATAAGAAAGTTGTGTAATATATCGGGGCGGATTATTGAGCGAAACCAATCTGAGACTACGAATATGTACACAACCACGCAAGAGATCGACGAATCATTAGACAGACTCGCGAAGAGCATGCCACCAGGGTGGTGGGATGTTTCTATCCCCAATTTTAATGGACGAGTTGAAGAGGCTGCAGTTCAATTTAACAGAGCAATGGTGCAAAGTGAGAATTCTCCCGGAAGGTCCTGCTAAAGCATGAAAATACTGACTCGATGCAAATAGTGTGGTTCTTCCAATTAGAAGGTCTCTTGCACTTGCCCTATATGTTACGTGCGGCAACAGAGCGCCGCTATGAATACAACAAATTTACTTGCTTAAAAGCATCCCGAGATATGGTTCATAGATATGTCGCGCTTCGCAATAACGATCAAGTAACCTTTTGCTGCACACTGATAGACTTTTCTGCTCTCACGGGAGCTGTGACCCTCTTTCTAGGTTGCTGCATGGAGCCTACTCAAGGCGAATCTCGAGAACAGGCGGAGCAGCGAGAATCGGATAGAGAATTGCTACAGCCAGTGCTTCAGTCGATGGAAAGCTTGGTCAAAGGGGGAAAGCAACTCGTCGCCATCCAAGGCGCTAATGTCGTTAGATCTCTTCTTGCAGTGGACTCTTCCAAGGGGGGGAATATAAAACTTACAATTCCATACTTCGGCACGATTAACATTGTTCGACCACCTCAACCGCCTCCTCCAAATGCACAGCCCGAATTTTCGTATTCTCAACAGCAGTTATCAGCGGCAATAAGCCTGCAGTGCCCTACACAGCCTTATAATGAGCAAACCTTCCCAAACAGTGAGCAACCAACTTTGGCACCGACTTCTACAAAGGTGCCAGTGATATCTTTTACGAGCAGCCAGTTTCTACCCAAAGGATCAGGGGTCCTACCGCCAATGCCAATGGCGGACTGGAATTTTCCTGAGGACACTCTCTTCTTCGACAGCATGCTGAGTACCGATCTTGATGGGAATTGGATATTTGAAGAAAATTATTCATGATTTGGCGTACTTCAAGGAGTTATATATCTGGGCGATAATGTGCATAATCTCGACTCCACAGTGATTAGAACACCGTGATTTGAATACTTTCCAAAAAAGGAGATATCGTACTTGATGGCTGTGTGAAATAACTGTGCCAAAAGTGAATATCACTCCACCTGACCAGTGTCAAACTTAAGGTCTAGCCTAACCACAGTTAGTCAAAACACGATGCAGCTTTTGCATACATCGAAGAGTGTGCCTTCCTAAAACGGCAATAAAATACCTAGGTAGGGAAGGCACGCATTTAGACTGTGAACCAATTCCTACCAAGGCGTTTTAGGCTACCTCTCCCATAAGACTATATAAGCTCAAATAAGCAATTTCTTTCCAAGTATCTGGGCTTATAGTACAGCCTAGAGAAAGCCTCTTCAAAAAGTCAAATATATTAATGACTTTTCTAAGAAGTCTCCCTCCTAAGTGCCCCGTTGATTGGGCTAAGCTGCACACGGAGAAAGGAGTTCTTCTGAGTTTTTGCCGTTTTTAATCTTTTTTATATTTTTTAAATATTTTTCTGATTTTCTTTTTCGCGAGAAAATATAGAGTGTGTGTATCTTGATGGTTTGAAGGTGATAAAGGGGGTTTAGCGAGGCAAAAAATCACGAAACAAACTCAACAACGCCTTGCGACAGTTTCCCTGCGCTATAAGAAAGAATTTCTTATAAGATTTACTTAAATTTCAGCGGGCTATTGGATAGCTTTTAGTTCGTTGTTTAAGAGGACAAGGACCTGTTCTTGAAAGAGCAGTTTTTTTTACTACCAACTGATTGATTCAAGGTCTTCACGTTTACCTACCTATAGGTACCTATAGGTATCCATAGGTAGCCTGGGTATTATACAATATCTATATACAAAGTCTATATGCTGATATTGAACAATTCTAACTATATGCACTGGGGAATTGAACCACTATATGCCACAATGCTTATGAAATATACAGTTCTGTAAACCTGGCAAAAACTAAACAATGTCAATGTCATTACCCTGACGTCCACTTTCTTGGGCAGGTATTTCCAGTCCACTTGGTATTTATACTTCTCCATCATCGTTATCCTCCGCATTTGCCCTAGTAATCGGTCCTCCTGTCCACATGAAACATGGTACAGCAGAGGACATGCCAAAGAGGCCCGATGACCATGTCATCGCGCCCCATCCTGCTGCATTCGACACATATCCCGCCCACAGAGGACCGGTAAGCGTTCCGGCAGCAAACGCGGTGATGAATAACCCATACGCCTGGGCATAGACTCCACCGGGCCCAAAACATCCTGGTCGCTGCTTCTCCTTGGCTGCCACAACATAGGTGATCTCAGCCATTATGGGCGCTATTACCATTGTAAGCGCCAGACCGATGAGTGCGCCAGCAAGCCACAGAGCAGAACTTTCTGGCTGAGGCTATCATGTGTCACAAGACGAAGGAGAACCCAGAAAGGAACAGCGGCGACAAAGCCGATGATGATCAGCCATCGTGGTCTATACTTGTCAGCGACCCATCTCACAATCGGCGCACAGAATCCTGGCACTACGATGGTCAGGAAGATATCCCGGCGCCGAGGGAATTCTACTGAAAGACCTGTTTGACAAAAAGTGGCAACACGCTGTCGAAAGCAGTTGAGATCCCTGGACGAAGCTAGCCCAGAGGGCAGTAAGAACGCGACGAAAACTGAGAAGTGTAACAATTGGAGGATATTTTCTGGGCCTGACTGCCTCCGGGGATGTGGGACTTGCGGCATTCAATATTGGTTCTTCGGCGGTTCCACAAGTAAGATCTACCACACCACCTTTCTCCCCATTGCCAGTCTCGGGACCCGACGTCTGGTCCAACTCGATAGCCTCGCCGATCCACTGCCGTGCGATCTTCTTTTCTACCATGACCAGTCGGAGAAAAATATCCAGCGCAATAAGTCCAAAAGCTATGTAATACACGGCATAATACCCCGACCTGTTATATACCACACTACCAAGGAAAGGGCCAGCCAAAACAGCAACAGACATACTAAAACTCACCCATCCAAAAACTTGCCCAACCTCGCTTTCTCCAACGGTGTTAACTAGTAAAGCTGCTCCCACGGTCCACACGATTGCTCCTGAAAGTCTTTGTAATAATCGGCCCACCACCAGCCACGGTGCGAGCAAGACACAACATGACGGTTGAGCCACCTAATGATAGGAGCCCTACCAAGAACGGCAGGCGTCTACCCGAAGACCTATCTGCAAAAAGTCCTATAACGGGGCTCCCGACGAGAAGGACGGCTCCGTAAACAGCCAGGAGGATGGAGACGTAAGCTTGGATCGAGGCCGCGGTGACGCCCACTCGGGAGGATAGTGCGAATGGAATAACGGGGACTATGCTATTGTATAGAAACATGTCGGTGAAGATAGCGATACATACTGTCAACAATATAAACAGCTTAGATGAGCGTATACAGAGGAGATATGGCGTGGCACTGCCGACGGTATGGCCCCCATAGATGAAGTTTTGCATGCCACGCATGTCTTACCTTGTCTCTACATCTCATGAGAGCTGGAATGAATTTATCATCAGTCTTATTTTCTGATGATATGCCATAGAGTTGCAGTGGTTGAATTTTAAACTAACCCACTTAGGGCAGTCCGGAGGGATACCAGAATCGCATGCAACGTTAGCGTATCCTCGACTCCAGAGTATTCTCAACTCCCTTACATCATAAGATTGACATCCTCCAAACCCCGAAAGGTCACATGGTTGACGTACGAGCAGCAAAACAAATGCTAGGTACCTCTTTTTTTAAAGCCTCAAGTCAGGGTCTTGGCATTGTTGTGATCAACTGGACACTACTGAAGTTGGCTGCCTTCCCCATCATTGGCTCACTCCTCATCCACCCGTTTTGCTGCCTATTTTCCTTGAAATATCTCACTCATCTTTCACTCTCAAGTTTTTTCTTCATACACCTCTCTTCACCGGTCATGTATCACCAAAGATTTACATAACAAAGGCTACCACCAACTATTGACCATACTTCTTCGTTGCAAGCCAAAAGAAGAGGCTCACGTTCTCGGCCCTTCTATCGAACCTCGCTATACCAACTCTATTCCAGCAGCGAGTCTACTCTGGTGAATCAGCTTCTCTTGTGCTCTTTTGCTGACAATAAGGAGCAGGAAGGCTACTCTATCTTTGAGAACACCTCAACCGGGGAATCCAATCACCTGGCAAATTCGAATCTACCCCGCTTTTACCGATTTAAATGAGATTCCCTTGAACAATCGGCGGCTCTGAATGGAGTGTGTTACTCTGTCCCTCCTCAGGCGGGCGCTCGAGTGAGACCAGTCCAGTCTCTTTTCTACATGGTAGCCCATGGACTAAATTTATCTCATCTATCTAGCACCATGCGCTATATGGGATTTGATCACAAGGAGTTTATTTTCATTCTGCCCGGCTTAGATACCGTCTTTTATTTGTACAGGGCAAGCCTTGCAAGTCTAGAACGCTCTAAGCGGAGTGAGTGTGCGATTTCAAATTGCTATCCTGAATTTCATTGAGTAGATGGGGACCGTGCATTTGTGTACATTCCGGGGATGTTGTGATTCATTCCGCTCTGCAAGGATTGAAATCCGGAGGTCAATATGAAGCAGGTTCGCTGTCATTTTCTGGCCCCATTGTTGGCGAGCTACTCGTACATCTTTCACTTGGCATTCTGAAGTTTGTAGATGCAACTTGGCCTTTTCGTACGGCCAGAGTATACAGGCCGAAAGATATCAATTCTTAGAGGTCATATCTATGTTGCATGAATTTTTAGTAGGGGTTGATCCTACCCAGCCCAGAGAACTCGACTCGGGGGCACATTTTTTCGGCGAGTTTGAGGCTCAACGTACCCCCCATCAGAAATTTTTGGGTGCGGGTGCGTGGGCCAGTGAGATCCAACCAAGAAATCGGCTGCTGCAGCCTTGAGAAAGTTGTTGTGTAACCGCCAGGTCACAGCTTATTCGAGTTTACCTCAGCGCAGATTTTCTCACATGATGAAATTTGTGCTGTACCAAATAATGAGAACCCTTTTGTTTTAATCACGAGTTCATTTGAGAAGGTTGAAATACAGAGAGACACAAACCAGAGCTATCGTATTTCGGGCTTCAACGGTCATTTCTGCACTTTCCAAAGGAGGCTCTGCGGGCTGTCGGCCCTGTAAGGGGCTAGCTGGCCAAGGCCTGGAGTAATTTGCGAGCTGATTGGCTAATGTACTAGGCCTACGTACAATGGAGATCCCAATTCTGAAACTAGGCTTAATGATGATCCAAGTCATAGTTGGAAAAAAAAAAAATCTAGCCTCGTCATTTGTTCGCTGCATGCTTAACAAACTATTTCCAAAGAGGAGGTAGCGTTTTGCGGCTCTTTTTTCGCCTTATAAGTGATGCCACATTCGGAGTTCAAGCAACCTGGCCATGCATCCCTTCCCACCGCCCTACTGCTCTATGAACCACCTCAAACCAATGACCCTCGCTTTCTGCCATTGCCTAAACACTGGCCAGTCATATTTTTACCAGCTCAAAAAAGGGTGTGTAAGATTTTGGAAAAGCTGCACAATCTCACGGTGACAAACGGATTGTATTTGACCGATTCAAAAAATCCTTCGTCCTGTTCCCTCGAGAGGGACTAATGTTTGGCCTAATATCTTTACCATATGAGGTATTGTCAAACATAATAGAAAGTCTCAGTTTCGATGACGTTTTCAATCTGGGGCGGACATGTAAAGCTTTTACATTCCTTCTTACAGAGGAGAGCATATCCAAATACATTGTCCAGGTCAGTTTTATTATTATTCCCGAGGTTGCTGCTTGCTGATGAAGGATTCAGACCAAAATCCGATATTCTAATGAAGCCCTGGGAGCGATGACCCTTCGTGGAGACCATGCCCGTGCCGTACGCCGAGCAGCCAAAAGACGCGACGCTCTCGCCACGGCGTCACCGTTCGCGGTGGCAACTATTGGGTTCTGTGATGCGTATCTGTACTGCAAGGGTGTTTTGTGCTACACTCTAGATGATAGAGTCAGAATTCTAGATTTACACCGCTCTGGCCAGAATGAGCTCGTGATTAGTATACCAGGTTTACTCACGCATGCTATATCCGACCTCGCCGGCAACAGCAAAGGTGTTTTCCAAATTTTGTACTACTCTGACGGAATAATATCTTGCATCTACAAGACTTCTGGTTTAGATTCTACAGCATGGCTTATAGCATTTCACCTAAGAACAAGAAGCATCTTAGTTTCACATGAATTGGACTCGACAGACAAGATATTCGTTCGCCATAATAGGCAATACGTTTATTATGGCACACATTCCGAAATAGGCACTGATGGCAATAAAAAATGGGTTATTCATGGCTATGAATTCAGATCTAGAAAATGGTTTGAAGAAAAAATACATCTTCATGACATGGTGGGCTCTGAGATTGGCTCTACAATATGTTTTGAAATCCACGACGACTACTTCTATGTGGTTTCTAATCAAACTTCGTTTGAGGTTGAAGAAATCGATTGGACATCCTTTTACCACTGTGTTCGATTTCCGTTAAACTCTCCCTGCAAAGCTTTATTGGAAAAGACCGAGGATAAGAACATGTGGCGACGACAGCATCAAGAAGGGCCTATTGACGATCGTTGGACAAGTCTTCGTCTCGACGTAGATGAGAGCACCGGCAAGCTCAGAATCGTCGAGTCTCGGAAAGAATGGTACTTAGGGTCTAGCAAAAGTTTACGGACTTATTATAAGACGGACATTGTTTTTCCAGAGTATTTCCAGGATGAGGATTTACATACAACTAACTCACCCGGCATCTCCTCTCAAGACTCGGATGTCGGATTTGTTGACGCACCTTCCTGGGCGCCTCAATCAACTTCTATGGTCCAAGTGGGTTCTTCGTCTGCCTCCACAGCTGCCATGGCTACAGCAAATGCTTCACATTCAGGCCCCACTACTTCACCTAACGAAGACGAACGCGATATCTCGGATCTACCTGATGTACCCCTCCTCCGTCTTCTAAGAAAAGATGATCACCCTCACTATCTGTTACCTTCTGCCCGTCGTCCAGAAAATACCCACCCCGGCAACGACGGTCTGACGCAGCCAACCTTCACCCTTGCGAAGTCAAGAATACGGACCTACCATACATCATGCAGTACCTTTATGGATCTTGTCGACGACCCCCTTCCTGAAGACTGGCAAGGCAAACAACGCTTAAGGTTACGGGCAGGAAGCAGGAGCCTCGGGCCGCCCCTAGTGTACACAGATGGGCCAAACCAGGGCCTTCTCCGGCCGCCTTCCGATGACCTTGATATCGCACTGACAGAGATGTATCGAGTGCCCGATATTACATATTGGCCTGCTGCACAAGATCCCGACCATGCAGACGAGGATATTGATTCAATTTACACACTCATGAACCCCCCAACTCACTTAGGAAATGTGGAAGGAACGGCAGATGAGAGGAGTATTGTGTACGTTACGGGAAGTCATGACGAACCACAAGCTCTTATCTTTATTAGTTTCGACCCAGCAATAAAACTGGTTGGATTAAAGAAATGGGGTGGGCTCTTTAGGAAAGGGTGGGGGGGAGATCAGCACGTTGACGGAATCGTTGACAACTCCTCTTCTGAGATGGGAGACAGTCGAGAACCCAAAAAGGAAAAGTACACTGACGTGGATGAACTCAATAGGACGGTGTGTATTGAAAGCAAGGGAAAGGGCAAAGAGAATGCAAGATTTGAGAGCGTGCCGATGGTGCATGTCAATAGTCATGCATCGACATCGGTGGCCGTTCACGCGGCCATTCCTTTGACTCTTGGGACGGGTGGTGGGAGAAACAAGTGGGCTTGGAAAGAAAAGGCAATGTTCCGTGACATAAATCTTGGGTTTGATTTCGGATTGGGATCGAAGAGTTGAGGATAGATAGGCTTCGAATTCTGGGCCGGCTAGATTATTCGTCCTCTTAGGTAAGGACAGGTGTCTTTCCACAGCTGCTAAAGCTGGAAGTTATTTATCGTTCTATTCATGGACACGTATGAATTCGTCTAAATATTGATGTGGCAGAATTGAGATGGTGGTTGTCGGTCTCATTCGAAAGCACGGACTTAGGCTGATATATTGAACGCTCAAGTAAGAGGGCTAGTCCATATTTTGGTGTCGCAACCAGCGCGTGGAAGAAATTCATCCATCAAGAACTTGGTTGGAGGATGAGAGTGATATGCCAGGGGCTGACAGAGGTGGGGGTAAAGGAACGCCCGACAAAGCAGAGAAGGCTTACCAACTAGTAGAAGGCTGCATGAATGATGCACTTGGGAAAGCTCTTTCAAGCCTAGAATGGGATGTTCAAAAACATCTGTGCCTTGTGGCACCACTGCCAGCGAATTGCTCGTTGGGTGGGAGTTGGGGGCAGAAAAATTCAATAATTGAGAAAGACGTCAGGGAAAGGAGGGGCGCCGTAAAAGCCAACAACTGTTGGGTGGTGCACAATAAAGAGATGAGGCTCAAGTGAAACTAAGAGCAGGGCGGGCTGCAAAGTCCCATTTTATCGTGTCTGCCTTGTCTGCCTCTTTCTGCCTCGTCTGCTGTAAAAGACGCCACCAAAAGGTGCATGTGACTTAAAGACGGTTTAAAGAGCTCGGGTTAAAATAACATAGCTGGTTAGAGTGATAGTTTGTTACTTATATTAGTACAGTGTCTTTGAATGTGCTGCTCCGACCCATGCCTCAACCTATCATAGCCTCCTCTGGCCGAACTACTTAGGTAACTCTAAGTGAAGGTAGCTCGCACACCCTCAAAGCAACTGGAAACAGCTGTAGCTGCCAATGATTTCACTTCTCTAAACCGCCTTAACTCAATTTGACATAATTGCCTATAGAGCAGTTAGCACGTCTTCATACCGTCCGTAGCCGACAAGGGAAGAGACAAACCTGGAAATTGGCCCTGCTTTCCTCTGACCTTTCCTATCCACCACTCATTCTCATTGTTAGTTCTTGTCACAATCTCAATTACATCGCCGGTAGTGAAACTTAAGTCACCCTCCGCTTGAGCCTCATAGTCATAAAGTGCCGTAACAGTTTCAGGAGCTGGTGCACCACTGAACCTTGCTGGCTTGGGTTTGGGCTTTGGCGGCGGTGGAGCTGCCCCTTTGGCTTTAGCTGCTGCTCCCCACGTGGTGCTTGTTGAATTGGCACGCACGACACTGGTTTCGCCGCTGGTGGGCGAGAGAGAATTTGAATAAGGCGGAGGTGGATTTTCAGAGTAGTCTTGTGAAAGTCGCTGAGAAGGGGCCGCGGTTAAAAGTTTGGGAGACGGTCTCCCCGCTTCGATAGCAGGCCTGCTTGGAGCTCCAAGCCGGCTAGCGCCAGGACGCTTTCCTCCAGTTGTTTTAAACCTCACAATTGTTAAAGCTTCTGCTACCTCTTGGATATCCCCGCGCTTTGCCTCGAAGCCTTCTTCAACGTCAAGATTTAGATTGAAGTACCCAATATCGCACCCTTGCATCTTCTCATGGAGGGTGTAGAAGACATTAAGTTGCATATAATAAAAGGATTGGAATAATGGTTGGATAAACTCGCGTTCCAATTGGAACAGCTTGGGCAACTCATCTTTCAAGAGATCATTGAAATAGTTAAATTCCTGAGTGGCTTGCTCCACGTCATTCTCCGCTTTGTACATTGCTTTCTCATCTTTCAAACTCTTATCTTTCTTATCTTGGAGCTTTTTCAGTGTTGCTCGATGGCGGTCGTAATCCAGTTGCTTGTGTTGCCGCTTTGTTGCAGATTTTCTGATGACTTTGATGATTTCTAATAATTCATCCGCCGGCCGAATAACTCGGGATTCTATCATTTCTAGTTCGGGCTGCAGGGTGGCGAGGAGATCTTTAACAATCTCCTCATACTCTTCACAGGCTTTTATCCCTTCTGGATTTCCTTCTGGGATGGCCGAGTCCGGATCAGACACGCGTCCTGAAATCGGCTTGTATATCTCGGCAATGGCTTTCGAAAATTCAATTTGGTGGGTCATCATCCCGTTAATTGCGTCGAAGTATTTCTTGCTTTCATCGTGCAGCTTCTTTGTCTCCTTCTCCAGCTCTTGGAATCGGCGTTCCGCATCGATGTAGACCGCATCTTTAGTATGTTCACCCAAGTTGAACTTGGCCTTGAAGGTTTGAGGCGCCTGGTACATTGTCAGTGTCAGTCCATCTCACACAACCCCGCTATTCCTGCACGAGCTTACTCGAATCACGCTCTTCTGAAAGCCTTTGAAGCTCATCTCCTCCCAGATGTGTTGAATCGCCTGTGGAATCTCAGTGTAATCCTGCGGTAGTTACGAAGATACTTGCGCACACTGCCGGTGTTGCGAAATCGAGGTGGTGAGCGGAGCTGAACCGGTTTGCGCAGAGAGGATGTCTGGGTGACTTCCGGTGTTCGCGCACGATGACGAGGAATGGCTGTGGCTGAGCTTCTCGCCGGTCCCTGGTATTCTCGTAGCCTAGAGCACAGATGCTGGGTCTCAGCATGCACGAATGGGTCGGACTACGAACGTGGCTCTAATGAAATTATGAATTCCGAACGAGTCCGCCATCGAGCGTGGGAGTGAGATTTGAGATGGGCCAGTGTGCTTCCGTTCGTGAATAATTCCGTGCAGCAGATAATCTTATGCAGTGCATTTCATCATAGCTCGCTTCGCTTGCCGGATTGGTCTGGCTTGAACATGAAGGGCGTCAAAAGATCTTTGCCTCCACTCCCCTCTCCCCCGAGCTTTCATTGTATGAGATCCTCCCGCAACAACGGTAAACATGTCAGCGATAGCCTCGACTTCACTGCGGCAGGCTTCGCGGCTCTGCCTCAAGCAGCCAGCTTCATCGGCTTGCCTGCTACGCAGCTCCGCGAGAGCTCCCGAGATGCGGAGAATAGGTCAAAAAATCCCCAAGAGAGGATATGTGTCGGAGACCAAGAAGGACAACGCCCAGGTCCAAGTTGAGACTGCAATTCGTGCCGACCAGAAGGCTTTCTTCGCAGAGACTGGCAAGCTTCCCGAGAACCAGATTGTTCCAGGAACCAGTGTAAATGCCGATGCAATGATGAGTCCGATAGCTGGTAAATATCCGAATACTATTTGCGCCTGGTAGACTTAAGCTTATGAGTTACAGGCGTTCTCAAGCAAGCTACTCTCATGGACGAAGGCCAACGACCAATATATCTTGATATGCAAGCTACCACACCTATGGATCCTCGTGTGTTAGACGCTATGCTTCCGTTCTATGCCGGGCTATATGGAAATCCGCATTCCAGGACGCATGCTTATGGGTGGGAAACCGAAAAGGCAGTTGAGCAGGCTCGAGAACATATCGCCGCATTGATTGGTGCTGATTCCAAGGAGATCATCTTCACGAGTGGTGCTACGGAGAGCAACAACATGAGTATCAAAGGGGTTGCAAGGTTCTTTGGGAGGTCTGGCAAGAAGAAGCATATTATCACATCTCAGACTGAGCACAAATGTGTTTTGGACAGTTGTCGGCATTTACAAGACGAGGGATTCGATGTGACATACCTTCCAGTTCAGTCTAATGGTTTGGTTAATATGGAGGAATTAGAAGCTGCCATTCGACCAGACACCGCTCTTGTCAGTATCATGGCAGTTAACAACGAAATCGGAGTTATACAGCCATTAGAGGAGATAGGTAAACTGTGCAGATCGAGGAAAGTTTTCTTCCATTCAGATGCTGCACAAGCAGTTGGAAAAATACCCATGGACGTTAACAAGATGAATATTGATTTAATGTCCATCTCTTCACATAAAATATATGGGCCTAAAGGAATGGGAGCTTGTTACGTCCGAAGACGGCCTAGAGTCAGAATTGATCCGATTATCAGTGGAGGCGGCCAAGAAAGGGGATTGCGGAGTGGTACTCTTGCGCCTGCATTAGTCGTTGGATTTGGAGAAGCTTGCCGGATTGCAAAAGAAGACCTTGCTGTGCGTATCTCCTTTCCCCTCTCTCCTTGATTCTTACAACACTTTTATGATGACCTACTTTACATATGCATGGCTTTCCTAGTGATCTCCTTGCTCGACAAGTTGAGACTTCCTTGACGAGACGTAGTACCTTTTCTGATTGACTGTCTATTTATACTTTAATCCTCCTGATATTTAGTCTGGATGTTGACTGACTGTGCCAAGTATGACTCGAAACGAATCAAGATGTTATCCGACAGACTTCTTAAAGGCCTCCTTTCACTAGAGCACACAACTCAAAACGGAGACCCGGAACGGTTCTACCCTGGCTGTGTCAATGTTTCCTTTGCCTACGTGGAAGGAGAATCTTTATTAATGGCTTTAAAAGATATTGCCTTGTCATCGGGAAGTGCGTGCACTTCGGCTTCATTAGAGCCTAGCTATGTTTTGCGAGCACTTGGCAGCAGTGATGAGAGTGCGCACAGTAGTATTCGATTTGGAATTGGACGCTTCACAACAGAAAGCGAGATCGATTATGTCTTGAAGGCGGTGCAGGAGAGGGTAACATTCCTAAGAGAGTTGAGCCCACTTTGGGAGCTGGTTCAAGAGGGAATTGCATTGGACAGTATTGAGTGGAGCCAGCATTGATTATTCTCGAAATACTATCTTGAGTTTGATATAGGGTAATGCCGTTTGGTTTGCTACGAAGAATCTTCACAATGTACTTATATTAGGAAGGATGACGGCCTGCATGTGCACGACCTTCACCAAGAAACCAATTCCTCTTCAATATCCCTGTTTATCATAAAGTTTTTCCAAGTGTCTTTACTTTCATATCATCTCATATTTTGTGCGAAGCAGAGATCCGTATTGATAGTTAGACGCCAAGCTGACCACGCCCATTTATTACACACAATTATCCCATCCAGTCCATCCAGGCCACTGAGTTCACCGACCAGACTCGAAGGTACGCAGCCACTCATACACCTATCTTACAGCTTTTTTTCCATTCCATGATTATGAATCAATCCCTATCGTCACATCTAGCCGACGCATTGTTCTATCATATCTCTTCATTTACAGCCTATTTGAAAAGATTGGTCAGAAGAACTCTGCTGAACTAAGGATAGTTGGAACTCACGGCGGTAACAGAAATTCGCTCCAAGAACTTGAGAAGAATGCAACTGCGACCTATTATTCATTCATCAATCAGCCTTTGGTCCAAAGTACAGCGACCCCTCTGCGAACAGCTCTACGCAACCAAGTCTCTCCCCTCTATTATCCAGCAGACCCGTCCCCAGTTCAATAGTAAGAGAGATTGAAAATGGGAATAACTGACCCCAAATACAGCTATGCTCCTTACAACGCTGGCGTTTTCAGCAGATGTCAAGCTGTTGTAAGCACTCGCAACGTAACCTTTCGGAGAAGGCCGGCGAGGATCAGCTTTTTGGACAAGGACTCGTTGCTGTTTGGGTGCCATTTCGTGAATGTTCAATTGATATTTGAGTATGGATGTGGTTGAGGTAGCTTGACTTGGTTGGAAGGGACGATAAAGCTCTCTACTGATTCAACTTTTTTTGGTTCTCGGCTCCTTTCCGAGCGGATGTGGATGGTCACGTGATATTCGCTCCAACGACACAAGTCCATCAGACTATCAACCTCTCGAGTACATAGTGAAAATGATCATATCCTATTCAATTAAATATGCCGATGGATGACCCTACACTTGTAGGATCGGGGGGGTTTCTCCCACCATCTCTCCCTTCACCAGCACCAAGCAACGTATCCACTACTTCTAACATGCCTCATCCGCGCTCTCATCCATTACGAGCCGGATCTGCCAAAGAAGATACCGCTAGAAGATATGTTGAGGGGCGGTTATTACTTATTTCCAGACGGTACACAAAGAAATTCCACCCAAAAGATGAAAGTGAATCCGAAGCAACTGTAGGATATGAAAGCATGGCACAGGTGGCGAAAGATTTAGGAGAAGTCATTGACGTACTTTGGCTTTCTGGTACTCGTATGTGTACTTTTTTTGTGTATTCTCAGCTCTATGTCTTTCTAATAATTTACTAACAAATACCGATCTGTGGCAAAGCAAGTTTGCAAGTCCCATATTTACTCTCTATTGCTGGTTCAACAAATTCATATCTTGCATCCTTTCCACCATCTCCCAAAGCAACATTTACCTTAGTAAGAAAGTTAGATCATGCATTTGCTAGCTTACTTAAAGGAGAAGATCTTGTAACTGGGGAAACTTTGCCTGGATTTGAGGGTGGGAAGAGAGCAGGCATGAGTAAAACAGATATGGTGAGGTGTAAAGGATTGATTGAGGCGGCTAGGGTCCTGATTGTTGAAATTATGGGACGAGACGGAGAAATCGAGAAAGAGGAAGAGAGCAGTACTGAAACTGACACTGACTTGGAGAGTGTGTGGGATGTGAATGAGAAATTCGAAATGGATGTTGCGAGAATCTATGAGCAGACTATCATGGTGTTAGGTGAAATGCTAGAGAGTGGTGGAGGCTTTAGCACTACTTCTCAGTCAAGCTAAACCTGGATATCTGATGGGAAGTTCAAGATTAGTCACAGAGACGCTGTCTTTCGCGTTCAAGGTGTAGCGAAGTATCATTCTGAAAGATTCTATAGATGATTAACGACATATTTGACCGAGTTGGACGACCAGTTCTAGTGGAAAAAAAATGAAATTTAAATCTCCTGAAGAAAATTCGCTTTCGTTATTACTTTTTGGCATATAATATGCGTCACTCGAGCGGCGCAATCAAAAACAGCTTGAGAATCGATGTTTTAGAAACGCCAAACCAGAACTCATATTAGCCTGGGGTTTACAAGGCATAGAGGACCACCAACGCCATTACGTAGAGTCCAGCCTAGGAGTTCCCTAGCTCATCTACGCCTATAAGAATCATCTCTTCCTCTTTCATGCATAGCCCTATCACGGTCGTCATAACGTCCTTTGTCTCTATCCCTATCCCCATCTCTATTTCCTCTATACTTCCCATCCCCTCTTCCTCTTTCCCTTCTGCCATCTCTAGACTCATAGTCATTCTTATCCCAATCTCTTCGAGGACTCCTACTCCTACTCCTACTTCTCTCACCCCTATTTCCACCACTTCTCCCTTCCCTCTCGTGTCTCTTTCTTAACTCCTCTTCATCAATAACCATCCCGTACCTATCTCTTCTTTCCCTACCCTCTACTTTATACTGTCTCTTCTTTTCCAACCCACTAACCCCGCCAAACCCACCTCCTCCCTGTCTTCTTCTCGAATTCGTTGCTGTCCTCCAAGTATCTGACAGTTTGGAAACGGATTGCGAGAAATCGACGTGAATTCGGTGGTCATCTATGAGAACTCCTTGCATTTTGAAGTAAGCTTGTTCGCATGAAGATTGATCTTCGTATTCAATGAACGCATATTGTAAGGAGTCTCCAGTTCGCTTATCTCTGATCACCTCACAGGAGAGTATTTTCCCAAAGCGGGAGAAAATGAGTTCAAGATCTTCATCCGTAGTGACTGGATTAAGCTTGCATACGAAAAGAACGTTTTCCGGTGGTTTGACTTCCGCGAACGGTAAGTCGCCAACCATTTCGAGAGTCAATGCCTGGGCCCTAGCCTCCCGTTCTCGTCGCTGTTTCTCCACTGCTTCTGCATCAATCTCTTCATTAAGGTTGTCATCTTCTCCAATCCGAACGGTAGCAAGTTGCGCCTTGGACGGAAGCGGACTCTCAGGTGGCTCCACAAGACCATGTGGATCATCGTAGGGATCATCTAAGATAACGGTATGCTTGATCCGGATATCCACTAATGGTCTCCCGTTTTCGTCGCAAAAAGCATCATTAATCTTCTCTAGAGCATCAAAACCCTCTACGACCTTACCAAAGATGGCAGCCTTGCCATCCAGATAATCTAGGTTGTCGCCTAATGTGATTATGAACTGACTGCCCGCAAGGCGCTCATCTGGATCACGGGTTGACGGGGCTGTAGCCATACTAACAGTACCACGCTCTGCATGCTTCAGCTTTGGGTGAAAATCTGCCTTGAATGTCCGCTTGGCAGGGCCATCAATAGTTCCCCATATCGAGCTTCCGCCATCACTATCTTTCGAGTCTGGGCCCAATGGATCGCCAGTTTGGAAGGAGAAGTTCTTCTGAATGCCGTAGATTGGAGAGAAGTTGTAGTACTTGGTTTTGCACAGCTTCAGGAAGCTAGGGAAAGGAGACAAGGTCTTAGTATCTATGTCTTCAGTTATTTTATTAATAGAGGGGATGTGGACCAGAACGTACTTCTCGCAGAGCTTGGGGGAGTAATCAACTAGCAAGTCGATGACGATATCGCCAGCCGAGGTTTCAAGGAGGACACTCATATTTTGGTCCAGGAAAACCGTGTTATGGGTTACATTGAGCTTCTGTAATATCAAGGGTTGGTATTCGTGGCCAGTGGACGCGGCTAGAGATCGTTCTTGTGGTCTACTTCGTAGAAGAATGTGGATGGGCCTGATGCGGCTAAAGACCTTGGCTGTCGAATTTTTAAGCGCGCTTAAGGACTTCTCTTTAGTTATCTTCTCTCTTTTACTTTCCAACACGCTCCAGGATTCAATCTGTTTAACTCCAGTTCTATCAAGTGATATGAATTTAAAATTCCGCTGCAATAATTATCCCTGGGTTACAATTATTTATTTTTATTTTTGAAATCCTTGTCGATTACCCAAATTAACTTCCAGTTCTCATTGCGCTTCCAACTGTCACCTGCCATGCACATCCTCGATCATTGCATCCCTGAGGATGATCTCCCGAAGATCTCTGTGCTGTGTTATTTAGTATATACCCCGACTGGTTCTGTTATTTGTTATTTTTTACAAATTGTTCTTGTGCAACTGTGGGGAATACATGGTTGGAGATATAATCGCAAGAATTCTCGGATACTTGACCTCACCAGACTTCCATATCTTCTTGAAGGACTGTCCACGTAGCCTCGATCAAGTGCATGAAGCAACGGCCTCGAGGCCCACAACACTTCATCAATAATATTCTATCTTTGACATAGCGTATCTTTATTGCACTTTTAAGATCGCCGAGTACTCCTGCATCGTCTCATCTATGCCCTCGTGCACAACAGCATCTTCGACTGCGTCTTCATTCCAAGATGATTACCGGGTTGCTGGGAGATCAGGGACAATCATTGGTTTTCACTTGGTGGGGTCACGGGAAGCTGCATACTTCAAAAACTACTAACGATATTCTTTCATTCTCAGATGCAGCCAAGCGCGAGATTCTCAAAAATTGTCCGTAGCTAACTGTCCAGACACCTCCACGTGCAGTCCACCTTCCCGCACAATTAAATATATGGCCTGGGAATCAATCATAAAATTAGACTTCTCGGGAGACGGGGAAGACTATTCCGGAACGCCAAATTCTCTGTATCGCTCGGTGATGTGTACCCTCAATTTGACACCCTTTTGTCAACTCGACCACAGTGTTGCACGAGAGAGATCGGAAGACTCAAGATTTCACCGAGAATGTGCCGTCACTGTTCTCTTTTCTCCGAGTATCTCCATCATTGCCCAGTTCGAAATTCACCAAATGGCACGACAGCTCTGGCGATGCTTGATGAGGCTCTTGGTTTTAGTGAAACCTACGTGTTGAATTTGCCATGACATACTTCGCATTGGGGGTTAATGGCTTGGAGGACCGTCGATGTCTACGGCAAGTCAACAAAAATGTCATGAAAATGAGAAGACGAGCGTCCTAAAGTTGTCCATTGAATCAGGAATCGGCCTCGCGTTAGGGATCACATCTTCGGCATCCCGAGGATTAGAGACCTATCATCTTTCATATTTCGCTACATCTGAATCTGCTGAAAGCCCTGTAGTGAAACTATCTCATCAGTCAGTAGTGTGACAGGCTTCTGGCGTAAGGAAACCTCCGTTGCCCGCCGAGAGGTCCTGGATCGACGGAAGGCTTCTCGAACCCCTTGGATTATAAACTGATCTCAAAGATATACATGGATTTTACGTGCTGTAATGTTTCAGTATATAGAGGAAGCCATTAGGCTATACGCCGCACCAGTCCTATCGTTCAGAGTGAGACTGTTTGGATTATTATCAACCAAATTTGTCGACACCAACTGGAACGATCCTATTTCTTGGTCGATTGGAAATGTCTCTGTGAGGCGCTCACTTCCAAAATTATCGACTTTAAACGTTGCTACACAATCTCTGTGGCTTCTCGTATTATTGATTTTCTCTCGATCACACAAAGAAGCTTCCCGGCAATACTCGATTTAGACGCTATAAAGTTCTGCATCCAGCAGAGGTCAAAATGCAAACAGATGTAATAGTGCTTGGATCAGGTTGTAGTGTTTCCCCTGAAATCACTCACATGCTCACCAGCATGGTATCCTCCAAGCAATTCCCTCCCTTTGCCCAGATGATCCAGCCATCCTGCAAAAAGACGTTATACAGCAGTTTACTTATGCTTGATTTCGAAATCGAGACTGTCGTGATGCATGGTGGCATTCTTAGCTTCGCAATATTTATGTTCAGCAAACATGCCCAATCAGCATTCTGACGTTGCTAATTGGCTGAAAGCTGGAAAAGCGACAGAAAAGGGGTTTGCTACACTGTGATTGCACTTTATGGTAGGGAGATTTCGTCAAGCACACTATCGTTTTCTGTAAAGCCTCGTGACATAATTTACGAGGCGGTCAAGAAGCTGACCAAGGCCTTGCATTTTGAAAGAGGCGGTCGTTTGGATTAAATAGAATAGACAAGGTAGGGGTTTTCTCTAGTAGGGGCTTTGCATCGGAAGTGCTGTCTTGCATACGCCGGAATATCGTTGCATCATTGTTCATGTGTATTCGAGGATTTTGATAAATTCTCCAGGCCAATGACTTGATCTAAGTATGGCAAAGCGATACAAGCATAGGTTTGCTCTCTGTAGTACGATCGCCGTTGAGCGGACGGAGGCTCCTCAATTCTGTTTGCTCTCTCATGCTACCTTGCGCTTGTCGTTTTCTGTCATTTTACCTTGCGCCTGCTTCTCTCCTGGCTAGAAGTCAAACTGCTTAGACTGTACAACCGGTAGTTGGGGATTGCTGTCAAGACTACAGAAGAGGCGTTCCATTGCGGACTGTGGCAGATGGTTTCAGTCCTAGTGCGTCCACACCCCTTCCAGTATCTCAAGATTGTCAAAATTCGTCTTACAAGCGCTGGGATGCCAAATCCTCCATACTCTTTGTCTGCTGCGCCCATGTTTCAACAGAAAGACAGGTCTCATCACATCCAGCCCTAGGAAGTCCAGTCGTTGAGGTGCAATCTCAATCAGTTTCAGCCTACCCAAAAATTTCAAATACTTGGTGGCCTCGTCAAGGCCTCCGGCCATGTCCACTCTGTTTTTGTTTGCAAGATCTTTGGCGGATTGTTGAGACTACAGTGACCTTATCAGAACCGGCCATGCGTAAGGTCCTACCTTCATGCAGCCTCCCGAGATGCAGATACTATACTAGATTCTGCGAAATGGCCCTGTTATGCTTTAGACTAAAGGCTGATAGAGGCTTCAGCCCTTCAAGAATAATCACGCCTGTATTTTATCACATTTCACTTGAGCAGCCTGTACACATTTTCTCTAACACCCTTGGGATGCTAACAGCAAACAATTATGAAGCTAGCCACTGTAACACTTATAACACTGTTGCTTGCCTCACCAATCTGCCTTACGATTTGCTAATCCCCTCTTCCCGCGCAGGATTCAGATCGAGATTTCTCTCGGGACACACTCGTTTCTATCGTATCCTGCTGACGTTTTCATCCAAACTTTCACCTTGACTTTCTTCTACGCCTAGAGGGAGTCTGGAAATGTAAGATTGATCTTCTCCAGCTCTGTTAAAATGTATACTGCTCTCCACAACTGCTCTAACAATCAGATACTCAGATGACTCGAGTTTATTATGATGATGAAGAACCAGTATCCTACCGCCGATATAGTGGTCGAGGATACAGCTATCCTCTGAGCCAAGAGAGAGAGCTGCCTTCAGCTCCAGGCCATTCAATATATTCAGCGTCTCGGACTCAACACTCCTCGTCTCATGATAATAGTCAAAATAGCGACCATTCATCTCAGAATGACACAAACGCTCGCCCGAGAAGCAGAATTCCAGTTGCTGTAAGTTCCAAGCATCTATCTTGTCCATTTTTTAATGGCTACTGATGGAAACTTAGTGTGGCCGTTGCCGAAAGCGTAAGATTCGATGCAGCGGCGATCAAGGCGGGCCTTGCTCCAACTGTAAAAGTGCGGGTAATGATCAATGTCAATTTCTCAGGGTAAAGAAGAGTGGGCGTCCTCGAATTTTCAATGCTTACTATGTTTATGTAGGTCTCATCCTCAGAAGCACAAATGAAGAGTGATCTCGGTGGATATGATTATGATCCATCCGGTGCAACATCCCGCCTCAACTGCCGCATGATTCAATATGGACCCCTGCCATACAGCCCACATACCCTCAGTGTTGATGCCTACCAGTACCGCAGCGGTTCAATAAATGGATACCCATACGCTACCAAATCATACTACCCAATTCCTCCTTTCAACGAGTTTGGCGAAGAAAACGTCGATTATGGTCTTCAGGGATCCCCATACCAGCTCTTACCTGCTGAGGCCTTAGGAGCCTCAACCTATGCGGCTTCCAATACAAGTCGAGGCTGGACTCCTCAATCCCAAGTCCCCAGAAATCCCTTGTTCCTCGAGCAATCAGAATCAACATATAGTCATGGACAAATATCCTATCATGGTAACAATTTTTCTCTTCGAGCGGCAGCCGGCCCTGAAGCCAAGGCTCTTTCTCTGGGCGCCCACAGTGCATCACTCCCAGTTTCACTTCCTGGCACTGACCGTGTTCTCCCATTTCCGGCTTCAAATCGGCCTTCACAAGTAGGAGCCATTTCTCGGCCTACAGAAGGGTTTCTTAATTTATCACAACAAGGCGTTCAGTCTTATAATGGGTTGGTGAGCAGTGGTATTCACAATACCATTAAATCTCACAATATTTCAACTGTATCTGAAAATGCCTCCTTGCCAAGCTCTTATATTCCGATATCTAGCAGTCCCGAGTCACTGGCCTCCTCACAGATGGCGTATAATCCTCAGCAAAACGAAATATATCCTGGCCACGATGGATTATACCATGGCGAACAAACCGAATCATCTTATGGACATAGCCCAGTCTCCAAGCGGCCATCCCAGGGCAGTCAAACGGACGGCGAGGATTCGTTACGATCTACATCCGCTGGAAACTTGGCTAATGGTCAACCATACCAGCCTCTTCCGTATCACCACCCCAACTATCCAACTCCACAGGTAGAGATACCACCCCTACTTCCCACCCCTGCTCGTCGCTCAATCACAACAACCTAACATTGCGCTATATGGATAGGATACATCGCTTTCGGAGCCTCCTTAGTCAAAACAATTTTAAGCTCAGCATCGGTAAAGGTTTTCAACAGTCTGCATTACGGAGTGGTTTTCTGGTTTGATCTTTTGGCGAAAAGGATGGAAGGGATATGGTTAGAATTCGGCAAGACAAAACATAAAAAAAAGGCGAAAACCGGTTGGCGTTTCTTTCACGTTTTGAATAGGGTTGTACAATTAGGGATAAATGATGGAGAAGGATGATGTTTAACGGCCCCCTTAATTACCGATCGGATTACCAGAAAGCACGAATGGGGCAAATATTTAACTATTCATAATGTGAATGTATCTGAAATAGTCAATAAGACCATTACCACATATTCGATCCACAAGAAATATTAGAGCAATTAGACCTAGACCAAGATGACATCGCTAATTACATGCTTGTTCCCCCTCTTTCAAAGGTGCGAGAAAATGAAATGATTACGGAATTGAAACGTACATTCCATGGTTAAACCGGGGCTTCATTATCTCGTAATTATTCATGTATATTCTTCTGTTTTCTTGTACTTTCGAAGATGAAAACAATTGTTTCGATGATCGACCGTCATAATTCCTTAAAACTTCGAAAGAAGCCATCATGTTGACGAAAAGAAAACTGCACCTACAATCCATGGCCCAACTTACAACTCGAAAGAAGACAAATGACCTGCAGCTATGGAATCAACAAAGGACTTTAAATTCTCCTTAGGTATCTCAATCTTCTATGCCAAAAGAATTGCTCAACTTTTACATGAGCTCGAATCACATGTCCACTGCGAAGTTTGTGGCGCTTGCCCCTGGATTCCGGATTGCAGCACCTGCGAAGATAAGAAGGATGTTTTATGCAACGAAATATCTCTCCTAACAAAACTGTCCGCTCGAGACATGTCAAGATTCGATCTTGGCGAGAAAGTTAGTGTGGGCCGTTTCGTACAAGACCAAGATGCCCTGTCAGAAGCTATGGGTTTCTATACAAAAGAGCTCCAAACTTTGGTTGACGAATACGACACCGCGATAATATCGGCAGTCCCTGGACAATCTGATAAATTGCTGGATATCGTGCTTGCATCAAGGAAATTGCGCAGAGATTTTAATATGGAGGTGCAAATTGGAATGGCAGATTGGGAGATTTCTGTGGATTTTGCTTTTGGCATGGTCAAAGAAAATACTCTTGAAGCCAATTCCTCTATCTCTTCTGAAGAGGGTTCTGGATGTGACAATGCTTCCATCGAGGGGGGCTTAATAGCCGCATAGTAGAGAATGGACGTGTAATAAGCAATGCTGAACCAGATTTGGAGAAACAAGAATTTTATTAACCGCAATCTTATACCTGTTTTCAATGACAAACAACAGAACTCCCATTTTGCCGCGCGTCAAAATCCATTGCCAGAACTACTAGAGGTAGCAGGGATTCCTTTCTGTGAAGTATGGAGATGATGACATAAAGGTAGTCTTGCATTGGCAGGGAAACGTCATGAAGTATATAATGCCTGATCAGATGAGCACTTGGTTCCTTACCAGAATCTCAAAATGCCCTTATCCAAAATCATATCACTTGAACTCTTTGGAGACGACTGGATTTGATTTCAAATGGTTCTCACATCACATTCCTTGCAATTTGATCAAAGGAAACACCTTAATTGTTTGTATGAAAAAATCTCAGTATGATCGAGTTTCATACCATCATGTCCCAATGTCTAGCCCCAGGATGCATGATATGGAGAGCCAGTGCGAATGCATGCGTACAAACACAAAGCCCATTCCCGCCAACACCAAATTGCCCCATTTTCCACATACACCAGGCAAAGCGAGTCGTCTATTTCTCCTTCTTCTTGGATGCACCCTTGACCTTTGCCGTACCTCGGAGTGTCTTTTGTCTGTTCTTACGTTGCTTGCCTATATCTCATATTAGCACCAATTATCATCCAGATTATTCTTTCGATTAGAACAGCGAGTGCTTTTGACGTACGTTGTTGTCTGCTGGGCTTCTCGATCTTGTTGGCCACTCCGACACGGACCAGTCTGTAGTGAGGCTCGAACTTTTTCAGCGCCTCAGGAGAATCATACACGAGCGCGAAACCAGTGGTCTTCCCGCCACCATATTGAGTTTGAAGACCAAAAACGTTCACTTGGTCCTTGTTGGCCTTGTACATTTCGGCGAGCTTGCCTCGGAGTTCATCCTTGGAGATGTTGGCACGGTTTGGGTGGAGGACATCACTACAGAACCATCATTAGAATGCCACTCCAAATTTTGACAGGAATATCATTCTCATTTCCCACGGCATGGAGACTGTAGGGCTCAACTTACACGACCATTTGCTTGCGGCCGAGGAGGGGATTGCGAATGAACTTGCGCGTTCGCAAGGTGACAGGCTGCTCGCGGTCTGCCATATTTGCGTATTTGGGGATCAATCAATCCGAAAGTCTGCCTACGACGTAATTATCGTGACAGATGTCGGCGGGATGATCGTTGATGGAGGTCGCTGTCGATTGAAGATTTGCTAGAAAGTTGTGAGTTCTCGTCGTTATCGAAAATGCGCTAGCTAGGATGAGGTAAGCGAACACACAAACGAATTTTCAGGGTCGGAGGGCGGGAGCCCTATTTATCTGATGCCTTAGGCACAGCTGGCCTTCCTCAACCTAAGAGTCAACTCGAGCCAGTCTTTCAACTCCTCCCAATTGCTCCCTCTATACAACAAGTTACGAAACCGGACTATGAGTAGTTCGTTTTGTAGCATGGGGTATGGAGAGCCAATTAGCGGCTGGTGCGAGGGAACAGCTTAATCGTTTCTGTCGCCAGTACTTTCAACTTCAGCTTGGTCTGGATTATCCTCCTGATAAACTTCTACGTGACGACATATTTCAACAGGTTCTATGCTCCAGGTTACTTGGGGAGTCTAAGATTGAACATGCACCTCCAGTGCGGTATCAGATTCGAGTTTTGAAAGAACTTACACGAAGAATTGAACAGAGTATTCAGGACTGGGAAGTCGAAGTATGCCGTCCTCTTCAGATTTTTCCACCTACATGACACTGTAGAAAACATTTATCTACAGTTTCTGACAAGACTCTCTGCATCTCAGGGAATCTCTGATGGGTTTATGAATTATCTATCTTCTCTCCTTGCGTCGTTTGTCCCATCCGAGGTTACTTCTGCACTGCAAAAGTCATATGTTACCTACACTCTATCCTCTCTTCCTGCCCAGGACGAAGTTATTCCTACTATTACTGTCCTTGAAGCTCGCAATGTCCTGGCTGCGGCAGGTACAACCGGACTCAGGACTTGGGAAGCCGCTCTGCATTTTGGCAACTATCTCTGCGCCAATGCCGATAAATTCATTCGAGGCAAGTCCGTTCTGGAACTTGGAGCTGGGACTGGTTACGTCTCAATCCTCTGCGCCAAACACTTAGGAGCCCAACACGTGATGGCCACTGATGGATCTGATGATGTTGTGGCCGAATTTGCCACAAACCTCTTCCTCAATGGCCTTCAAGATTCGGCCCTCATTGAAGGCAAAGAATTGAAATGGGGCCAGGCCCTAGTAGGCGGAGAGCATTCCGAATGGAACGGAGGACGACATGTTGATATCGTTCTTGGAACAGATTTAACATATGATGACTCTGGAATTCCGGCTCTGGTTGCCACTTTTGGAGATCTATTCGATCTATACCCAATGATTCAGATCATGATTGCCGCAACAATTAGAAACCCGAAAACCTTTGAGAAATTCTTGGAAACTTGCAAAAGAAATAGGTACCACATCGAAGAGATTGATTTCACCATCCAATCACCAAGATTGCAGGAAGGCCCTTTCTACTCAGACCAGGTGCCAATTGCTCTGTGCCTTATCACTAGATCTTAAATGACGAAGCATCAAGTAGGTAGGTAATGAGGGATTTTATGATCAAGCATATTCAATTCATTAGCTCTCGATCAATATATCGGAGAGTCGGATTGCCGGCAATCCCAATAGAGATAACAGAGATCGCTAGCAGAGACAAAAATGGTATCGCAGTGTAGCTCTCAAACTCCAAAGCCAAACCCGTAAGAAACCTTCGTTACACGTCATATCTCATAATTCTCATATACCCTCTTATCTGTATTATTACGTCTTATTCTATTCCTCCATCTTTTCCTATCAAAGTTCAATATTTCTGAAATCCTCGAGGGCTGTCAGCCAAAATTCATTTTGAGTGAAAGTCAACATGCATTAATGAAAGAAGGCACCAAGTGCCAATATTCCTGCTGCAACAGCTGCAACCCTGGCGTCTGCTGGCCGCGGAGCAGCCGCGATGTCAGTGCCCCCAGGCAGTACTGGTTCATGCCTAAAGCCTATTAGCATTGCCATTCTCTCAAGAAGTGGAGGGGCACAGAGTGCAGCGACTTGTGATGGAGGAACTTACCATCCACAATTCATAGACGCGTCAGGCCATTGAACACAAGTATAAAATGACGTTAAATGCCACTTCTCTTGTAATTTTTGGCTCATGGTAAAGCCATCTAGGTCGGGTCCAGCAGTGATCATTTCCCTTGCTGCAGCCGTGGTACTTGAGGTGGATAAGGCTGGCGACAAGGCTGAAGTGGGGGTTTGAGCCGACATGGCCACAGAAGAGGCCGGCTCCGGAGTTGGGATAATTGCGGCGCCTCCGAACGAGAGGAGGAGCGACGAAATAAGAATATTAAATATCAATAGCTTCATTTTGTGAATAAGAATGGGGTGAATGAAGGACGAAAAGATTCGGGGAGGCTGGGAGGGATAGGATAAATAAAGTCCTGGGAGTAGGGTGGCAAGAGCAGCTGATTGGGTCGATAATCAAATGCTGGTGATATCACTCCTTATACTTTATTATACGGCCTTTAACTACGCTATTGACTCAGACACTAATGCAAAGTCGAGGAAGAGTGCGTATTTGATGCATTCAAGGGGTTCACTGAGCTTCGATTGTACATCAAAGCTTTTGGTTGAGATCTCTCATCGTCCTGTTTCAAGTTCGTAGGAACGCCTCGGCTCATTGGTCGCGGCGCTTTCGCACGACTTTCCCGCAGCAAAACCTACCTTTTTGATCGAGCCGAACAAAAAGAAGTCGATTGATATCCCCTCGTTTCATAATTTGTCTTCTCCTTAAACCAAGGCTTGAAACTTTTACGATGGGTGTACTTTATGAGCTCAACCTCAACGTGAATCCCTTACCCATGAATCTCCTAAGTGGCGTTTGAAATGTCCTCTTCTTTGGTGGACGTTTTTCGTTCTACTCGCCTACGTTCGATCGATTTCTGTACGACTAAATTTGATAGGAAAGATATTTCTTGATCATTCTTTTGTCACCACCATTTAATTACTATTATTATTCTATGTATGTACGTCTTGGAAAAGGACCCATAACTGCTTCGCAGCCCTGTGATAATTCGCGGAACCATTAAGTTTCGACGGCGTTTTACACCTTTATCTACAATTATCTTGAACTCGTCTTTCTCCTGTTCCGGGTTTTGAGTGATGTCTGCGAAGAGTTTCTTAATCCCACACTTGTATGTCTCCTGGTATCAACACCTTGCAAAGTGTTATTCTTTTTGGACACCCAGCCTGAATTTTTGTTGTCCTCATACTCTTCGTCGTCATCTTCATCCATATGATATGTCCTAAAACTAGTGTGGCCTCCATCCTCTGATTCTTCGCCCTGTGCCTCGGGTTCAGCATCACTAGATAAAGTCAAATCCATAACCTGTGAACCCTGTGGAACGATAAATTTTGATTGACTTTGTGAGGCGCGAAATTGGGCGATACCAGTAACAGAAGGTCGGGCCGGAGACCCTTTTGGTGTTGTTTGGTCCTCAGATCCGAAAATGCTTTCATCCACAGCCTCTATTGCTTTTTGATATTCTTCATCAGCTTCAGAGTCTTTTGTCGGCCCGGAAATTTTTGAAACCTTGCTCCGGACAGAGTTCTGAGAGAGCAGCTGTTCTAATGTGAGAAATGGCTCATCTGACGAAGGCTCATCATCATCATCAGAGTCGTCTAGGATATCAGTCTCATCATTCAATATTCTTCGAGGTGGAAGTTGGGATTCATCGTTGGATCCCTGATCTTCTTGTATGTCATCATCGGTGGGCCTTGAAGTTGGTCGTTCTGATTCAAGAATCTGCTGGTAGCCAGAATTTGAATTGTTGACATCGGACACCGAGCTTTTGGGAGTATCAGCATTCAACAACACAGCCTCATCAAATTTGATATCCGGTTGATGGCCGTGATCTGAGACGTAGCTATTAAACGAAGATCCCACTGACAGCTTCGGATACTGAACATTGGCGACTTGCTCTTCGTCAGCATTCGGATTAACACTGGATTCCGGTGAAGCCATTGCTTCTGGATCAGGGCTCAGTTTTGGTTTTTTTGCCTGAAAAGTTGCCCATATTTTTTGGGCATTACCAACGGGTACTTTTCGAACAGAAGCCCGCTTCTGGCTAGCTGTAGGTTGGTTCTTTTCTTGAGTGATAGGAAGGATAGGCTCTGCTTGTGCGTCTGTGACCGGGGTGGGAAGATTTGGTTCTCGAATTAGTGGCGAACTCGATCGCTCGTCTCCTAGGCCAACTGTCTCCCAACTGGATTGAGGTGGCTTTTGCGGAATTTCTGATAGCTCTTGTTGCCTTCTCGTTGGCGAACTGGAACCTAAACCATTAAACCTTGGGGAGTAGGCCGTATTATTTGGAATCTCCGTCATTTCTTTCATAAGCTTTTCGAACACAGCTGCGTCACCTGGAGACTCTATCCCATCAGGACGTAAGTTCTTTATGGTCGAAGAAGGCACGCTTGAATGAAAGCCGGCTTCTTCCATCATGTGAGCTATCTTCTGCCTGCTCTCCTCTGACACTGGTTCTGCTGACGGTTCCTTATCCGAAAGTGCTTCCTCAACCATCAGTGGCATTGGCATAATTGGTTCCACAAAAGAGTTATCCACGTCTAAGATTTTAGGAAGTGAGTTCTCTGCAGATCCGTCCTCTAAAACAGGCTGATTTATTTCCAATGTATTGGAATTAAGTGGTGTTTCAGCAACGTGAGACAACTGGCCCTCCGCAGATTCTTCTTGTTGGCTTACTATCGAGGTATCCAAACATGGTCCATCCTGCCCCTGGGATATGCCATCGACGGAAACATTAGTGACAAGATCTGTAGGCGGTTCTTGGACGAGCTTAGGATCAATAAATTCGGCGAAAGAAAGACTAAGCATTCCATCTTCCTGTTGTTCCATCTCATCGTCATCGTCGTCAGGAACCTCAAACTTGCCATAAATTCTTTCGCCCGTCTTCAAGTCGTACTGCCTTTCGGATAGCACTCGATCCCTCATAGCAAGAGTAAGTTCAAGTTCGCCGCTTTCTAAGATTGCAATCACGATGGCTGTACGATAGGCTGATATTTGAGGCTGCCAGTTTGATGCAGCAGACACTTCGAGAGTCTTAAATGCGAGTGTCATACCAACTCTAATCTGGTCTTCTTGTAAATCAGGAAGAATGGTGGGGTCTTCAGGCAGTGAAGCTAAATCTTCAGGTGGCTGGCTTACGGCTGCCAATGGAGTTTGAATATCGTTCATCAGCTGTTGATTGATCTCGCCGTCAACATCATCACTCGGGAGCCTTGGCATTTGAGTTGAACCATCATATTCAATGTCCATCATATCCTCTTGATAAATTGGTTCGTACGATGCATCGAAATATTCATGTTCTTCTGCATAGATGTGCTTGCCCTTGCGACGCTTCTGCTTTTTAGAAACCCGAGTTTCGTCATTGTAATACTGAGCTTGATCTCTTTGACCTTTTTTTCGCTTGCCTCCATAGTTACCGTTGTGTGACCACGAAGCCTGCTGTTGGGGATCCCATCTTTGTACGAACGGGAAGGGTGGTTCGCTCAACTCAATTCCGTCCTGAACACATTCAACAGCCCTATACCTAATCTTCTCTCTCCATGCCTCTGGGTCCTCATCTAAAGACTTTTCATCAACTTGGTTGGACTCTTTCAAAATCGTGACAGATCTCAGAGGCCTAACATCCTTCATGAGGTTATTTCGGATTTTCTCTTCGTCTGCCTTGGTCTTCGGAGCTCTGATGCCTAAAGCGCCAAATAACAATCTCTTACCGGCTCCAAGGTCAATTTTGATTCGTCGTGAAGACGATGGGCTAGCGTTATCTGGCTTAGCAGGAAGTGGTGAAGTTATCGAAGATACTGTCGAGGCATCGACTATAGGACCTTCAGGAGCCATTGGGGGCATTTCCTCCTCGATATCCAGGAGATTGACCCCTGTAATGTTCGAGATAACTGTCTCATTGTGTTCGGAGGTTGCTGAATTCGGCTCTTCCCCTTGAGATTCACCGATTTCCATCCCGTGTGCGTTTGCTGAAGACTTAACGTTGCTTGTTTTAGAGCTGAGTGCATTAGGTGAACTCTCTCGACCAACTTCAACGCCCCCATTCGCTATGGAATCAAGCAGCTCCTGCTTACGACGCTGGAATTCTTCAGTCTTGGCAGTTAATTCGCCAACAGTTGTGATAACCTCTGCCGAGTTATTCTCAACTCTGCCAGCGTCTAATGCTGCCAAAGGAGCTTTCAGTAAATTATCATCATTCGTACCCATTTTATTAAAATCAGCAAGAGTAGCCCCGGCAGGCAGTATACCCTTCTCCTTAAGTCGTCTCAAAACGTTTGAATTCCTCCTGCGTAGGTTTCTAGATTGAGTGGCCTTCTTTCCTAATCCTGGGGGTACAGTAGGGCTTGAGTTTGACTTTTTGCCGGTTGTATCAGAAGTAGGGAAGGGAATATTTTCCGGCTTCGAAGTGGTGACGGGGCCTGCTTTACTAGAAAGCTCATCTGGAGACTCGTCATCGCTCCCACTCTCACTCTCACTCTCACTATCGCTGCTACTATCGCTGCTACTATCGCTATCACTTCCAGAAGAAGTCTTGTCCGCATTACTCTGGGCATCCTCATCCGAAGAATCGCTATCGGAACTGCTGCTTGAATTGCTTTCCTCCGTTGAATCCTCACTTTCATCTTCACTATCTTCTTCTGCTTGCGACTCCTGGTCTACAACTGGGGTTGGTTTCAACTCATGTGCGAGGCGATCACCCTCCAAAGCGAATCTCACACTCTTGGTGCTAGTGCCGGACAGAGATCTTCTCGAAGCTGGGCGCTGCACATCAGGCAATCTTTTCACTGCTTCCGCCATAAACGATAAAGCTTTTCCTGACTTAATCGCTCCAGAAGGTAAACCATTCTGGTCATAGAAATCAACAAGAGAATCCTCGACTCCATCAGCCTCGGCCTGCATACCGTCGAAGTTCTCTACATCTGGTACAGGTGCGGTCTTTACTCTCGAGCGAGTCTTTGGTACCAGTAGTTTGCGAGAATTGGCTTCTTGTAACTTTTCAGCAACTATACTTTTAGCCTTGAGGGATACGAATCCAACATTCAAAGCTTCGAAAGCTTCACCAATATCTCCATTTGTCCCATCCAATATGTACTTGCAAACGGCTAGAGGTGCTTTAGGAAACGCTGAATGTAACTTACGAATCATCGATCGCGTGGCTGGATCCTTGATGCCGGAAATTGCAGCTTCATTCTCATCGTCCACTTGACTTCCGCCATCAAGAGACTCGGAGGCAGATCTTTCAAAACTATCCAAATCTGAATTCCTTTCTTCGCCATTTCTAGACTTCGAGTGTAAATTTTCACCGTCTTCATCGTCGTCCTTGTCCTCATCGTCTTCAAAATAATGATCACTCTCCTCAGTGTCTTCTTCCGTATCCTCTCCTTGTCCTGGATGGAAATCATCGTCGTCGTCCTCATCATCGTCCTCAAAATCAGCGTGTAGGATAATCTGACGCTGCTTATTGCCCTCTGATTCTTCATCTATTGGCCCGAGAGCTGGGAAATTGCGTTCTTCTTCATCTTCTTCTTCGTTGTATGTAATCCTTCGTTTCTTTCGTGGGGGTATATTGATTGGCGGTCGATCCGCCGGAGCTTTAAGGAGAGGCCTTCCAAAAGCAAGCCCATCGACTAAATGTTTGCCATCTGCTGAAATTTGATGCCTTCCAGAGATACGGCGGATCTTGAGGTCTTGTGAAAGAAGTGGTCGGATACTAGATGAACTTTGTCAGTTCCGGTTCTATCGATGAAATAATACGGTGAGAACACAAGAATAGAAAGGCAACGAACATAACCTCGTCTTCTTCCTTCATGACACTATCCACAGGCTGAAAGTGGAGACATTCATAATTGATGCCATTAGAGCCTTTGATTTCCACGGCATAATCATCTAAGCCCCATTCCCCATCAGATTCAATTGGTAAAGTCTCATTGACTTGCTCCAGAAGTCGAGAAACTGTAGGCGCTGAGCTGGTATTGATAATCCATATCACCCGTGTTTCAGGAAGGCCATGACGCCGGATGGTCAAGCGTAGTCGCATGATCAATCCGGAGATGTGTCTATGGTTGTGTAGAAGGAAGACAGCATTTGAAAAAGACTGCGGGGAAAGTTGTTGGTGGAACGCGTTAAATTTTGAGGCGCGCGTTATTTAGCCAAAAAGAGGTGTGAGAATATATTCTCCCCAGTTTTTGCAAACGCAGACATTTACTATGTGGGATCTCATATTACAATTATAATCTTCCCTTCATATTTCGATGGAAAAAGGAATAGGTCTGATCCCTCTAACTGATTCTTCTTATCATTCTTCCAGTAGAATTCATCCTTTTTTGTAAAAGCTATTCTCCGAATATTTTACGCAAAGCGAAACCAGTTCTATCCTATCTTTGACTTCTCAAAGAAATTTGGAGGAATAGAGGAGACACCGTTGCACTCATTCGTTTTCATCGAGTTTCTTCTTCTATTGTGGTATTGTTCCTACTAGAGATACTGTTCCCTTTAGCAAGAGACGGGAATGGCACATTCGCTATCCAATAGAATAGGAAAAGTAGAGTCGATTATGCTTACTAGCAGAAGAGAAGACAAGCAATAGTAGTACTAGATAAGCCAGGGGAGTAGGTGAGTGAAAGTAAAAATAAATTGACGGCCATAGATTTTAGCTTACTGTCGCAGTTAGGAATTGAGGGCACAATACTAAACTGCCTCAGTTGTCAAAAACTGAGTAACAAGCGAAGACAACAATAAGAGGGCAAGACGAACACAATTTTTCTGCCCTAAACTAGATAATAACCAGAAAGCCAATAGATGGTGACAATGGCAAAACAACTTCTATTGTCCAGGCTTGAATGAAAAATGAGAGCAACAATACAGGCATTAGCAAAACTATCTCTATCTGACTCTATTATCAAACCCGAAAACTAAGTAGGAGAAAACGACAATAACAGGATCGTAAGAAAGCTATACTTGAATTCTAAAGAATCAAGATTTGCGTCAAATATATTTCCAAAAAATATATACATGCTCCTTATTTATTCTTCCAAAGATTTCTTTCTAATAATTTACCCAAGCCATTTGAACCAAAAATACTCTCTCACCAGATAAGCCATTATGGGAAACCAACAATCATGCTTCGGTGGGGAAGTCATGCTTGAGACCAGAGACTTTGTATATCGATTTCTGCAAGAACTAGCTTACAAAAGCTGTTGCAAGATGTGGCAAGATGAACTCCAAGGAAGAGCAGAAAATGGGATGGAGTGGGAGAGGGATGTGGAGTATGCTCGGGGTGAATGGATAAAAGAGGAAATTGCAATGGTATCGTCTAAGTTCCTGGGACATTTTACATTGAAGAATCGAAGCTGATCAAATCCGTAGGGATTCGACGAATTTGGGGATATTCAGATCCCAGAGGGAGTGCAAATGACAATCCTAAAAGAGCTCAAACTCGATGTATTCCTAGAGTCTGGTCTCGAGGCAGATCTCGAGGCTTATATCGATGCACACCTTTCTTCGGAATTAGTCGCAAACCTGGAAAATTAACTCCGGCCCATGATGCTACCCTAAGCTACCCTCACCTTACCCCCTCATTAACCGCGCGAACTACGCAATTCGAGATCGCTCGTCAACTCCTCAACTCCTCAACTCCTCAACTCCTCAACTCCTCAACTCCTCAACTCCTCAACTCCTCAACTCCTCAACTCCTCAAC
>JAPZPC010000100.1:106024-134324 GCA_037952705.1 Haplographium delicatum
TTCTCAATTGATTTCTATCGCACTGCTCAGTCATGTCTGGAGGTCCTTGCGCCGATTGCTTCAGTGGAGCCACACATGAAGGCAATCCCACAGGAACGATTACCACTGTCGCGGGCCTGTCTTGTTACGTTGCACAGCCAGAGGATGGAGTGACTCCCAAGGGTATTGTTGTAGTTATTCCAGATGCGTTCGGATGGGACTTTGTCAATAATAGACTCTTGAGCGATTCCTATGCAAAACGTGGAGGTTTCCTTGTCTATCTTCCTGATTTCATGAATGGTGAATGGCCCCCAAATTCCCAATGCCTGCAACGTTCTTAACTAATAGATTCAAAGGTCATCCCTTGCCAGTTGCCATGATGAAGCTCACAGATTTACTTATGGCTCCTGCCGACTGGTTCACCACCCTCTTCTACAAGCCAATCTATGCATTTCAAGCAGCCACCAAATTAATTCCATTCCTGATCCGAAATCGCCTTTCAGTTTGCAAGCCACGAGTCTTCTCTTTCTTTCAATCATTGCGGACCTCGCCTCCTCCATTCCCCACAAATAACCTCAAGATCGGAGCTGCAGGTTTCTGCTGGGGGGGTAAGCATGTTATGCTACTTGCACACAACACCCCTTCCTCAAGGGTCAACCGGCATGAGTCCCAGCTTACTGCAGCTACTCTTGAGCCGTTGATTGATTGCGGTTTTACTGCTCATCCTTCTTTTATCAAAGTTCCTGAAGATATCGATGCCATCAATATTCCAGTTAGTGTCGCTGTTGGCGAAAACGACATGGCGATGGCTGCACCTTTGATTCAGAAAATGAAGGAAATATTGGAAGTCAAGAAGAAGGGTGATCATGAAGTTGTTATCATGCCTGGCGCTAAACATGGCTTTGCTATCAGAACAGAACCAAACGACAAATTGCAGATGGAGTGGGCAGAAAAAGCTGAGGTACAAGCAATTTCATGGTTTACCCGCTGGTTTTCGTAATGCAAAGGGGGGTTTATTGCTACGACTTTCTAAGAAGTTTATTTCTCGAATTTTTTTGGTTCCGAAATTCTTGTAACACCTGATTAAGTGTTTTCGCCGCAAGTTACCCTTGCAGCTTATGGCTCATGGGCCCAGTTTCGATAATTATACCCCGTACATACAACTTGGAATGAAATTTTTCTCTGCCTTGATAATAGATTTCTCCCTGAAGATTTTGAATCAGTGAAAAAGGTATAACTATTCGATGTTTACTACATATAACTCATTCGTCAATATTTAATTTCAGTAAATGTCATATCTTGAGAATTTGACTGAAAGCATTCATTGCTGTTTTGATGGACACGAAAGCGAACTCTGTCTGATAAGTGACGAAAGACCTCAGCAACAAAATCCATTATCCAGCTCTCCCGTAGGATATGTGATCAGAGAGTCTCCATAGTACCAAAAGACATGAATTATGTTCCATGTTACCTTCCTCGTAAACCACAAAGGCATTTTACATCCTCTAAGAATCGAAACTGCAATAGTTGTTCATCCTGGCGACTGGCAACTGTCTCACAAACAAGTCATATAACGCAAAATAAATCTGGCCCTCTCAACTTAAAACAATCCTCGGTCGAGTGGTGTAGTGGTAACGCGCTTCTCCTATGAATGGGTTCGTCCTTAGGTGCTGGTCACCGATTTTGAATACACCTGGGGTACCAGATTCTGGTACTTGGGTTGGAAGAGATCGTAGGTTCAAGTCCTGCCTCGGCCAGTTGAAATAAATTTTTTTGGGGCTCTCTCTATACTTTTTAGAAGATATGCCTCCCGTGACTATAGGAATCTTTTACTAGTCCGTTTAATAATCAAAAATGTTTGCTCAAAGGTTACACTAATCGAGGTGTACCAAAGAGAACGACTAACTGCTGACACGCATATGACATGTTTCTAACTAGAAGTTTTCTAAGCAGCAATTTTAGTGAATACTAAATTTACGAATACAATGCTCTTTCTGGAGGGAGAAACATTTTAAACGCAAATTGCTCCGGCATGTATCAAGCGGGAGACAAAGGGGAAGGAGTCAGCTGGTAAAAATATGTCAGTTTTCCCTCTTAGTATTGGAGTTTTGACTTTTTAGATAGAGATTCGATTAGCACTAGCCATGAAAAATCTATCTGGCAGACACTATGAAACAATTAAGCATCTAAATTTCTGTTGGTGTTGAATAGAAGATGTCTAACTACTTGAGCCAAAGAGCCAAGGTTGATCTAGAGAGGCTAGGAATCGCATGCCACTAGATTTGGGATGCATGCCCAGAAATAGCATTCGTCAGGCAAATGGATCGAAAAGACTCAAGGACTTGACAGTCATGGGAGAAAGAGATCCCTGTCTTCGAGGAGTGGTATTAATATATTTTACGCGTGTATGCTGCTATTACGCTCCTAGCACCTCTTGAATGAATCCAGAAAAGCCTTGCAGCGATAGTTCTATAACCCTTCCTTCGCCAGCATATCTGCAATATCCAGGTAGAATGCAATGGCATTAAACCTACTGGCATCAGTAAACCCATTTTAAAGCATTTTTACAGGAAACTTACTTCTTCTTATTCCCACTGATTGCTGAAACAAGCCACTTGAGTCTATTCGTCCAATTGATCAAATCCAAATGACTGACATTGACCAGTGTCCCTTTATACGTTCCCCACCTAGCGCTCTCTACACTAACCAACCCATCATTCGCTCCCTCACGACTGTTGACAATCTTGTATGGCTGTCTAAAGGCACTGAAGATACTAGGATTGAATGAGGCGCCATAGGAAAAGTAGCGAATATTAGGCGCATCTGGTGTCTTGGGATTGAACTCCTCCTGCATATATTTCCTGGTTAGCTGTGTGAACGCCGCCGTACTAATACCAAGCTTATCGAAAACTTTGTAGAAGTGTGGGAGATAATTAGGGCCAATTTCTTGGAAGCAGAAATCAGCAAATGCAGAACCCCGATGGGGCGTAGCTATTGTAGTGAGGGAAAGCACTTCGACATTTTCGGGATGAAGCTGGGACACCATATACCGTGCATCCAGACCACCCATGCTATGAGCTATGATATTGACGCTTTTTCCATTTGCTTTGGCCGCTATGTCTTTGCCCAGCTTCGCGGCACGTTCTTCTATGCTGCCAACAGGGGGAACAGTTGTTGTGATGACTTCGATGCCATTTGCACGCATGGCGTCTGTGATACCACGCCAATAATGGACAGTGGGTAGCATTTCCATTAACTGAAGCTCAGCGAAGCCAAGGAGACCATGCGCCAGGACGATTGGGTGTTTCGGGGTTACTGCGTCCATCAGTTAGAAAACAATTCTAGGTACAGAATGTTATGATCGCCAACCATATTTCTCTCGAATAGTTGCAAAATCGTCTGTAATAGCCCTTCCTAAGTCATTGATTCTTGGGTCATTATCTGGTCTCCTCTCTTTCACAGCCTCTCGCATGGAGCAACAGCAGCAGAGCAATCTGGAAAGTTCTGGAGATATTGAAGGCATTGCCATGCTCCTAGCGCGAGGTCGAGGAGGTCGAACTCCATTCTGAAGAAGCCTTCTCGTGTATGCTACACGAGAGGCCAGTAGTGTCATCGCTGAAGTTTATACATTGAGTTTGAGAGCAGTGGAGGCAAGTCCATCCTGAAGAAGTCGCACTTGTAGTAGTTCTAGCCCAGACGATTTTCGCGATGGTTCTGGTGACGTCGATAAATAATCCTTGTCAGCATGTGACTTTAAGACTTATAGTCTCCAAATCAGGCACGCTGCCAAAGTCAAGATAAGTTTATCATTGATAAAAATATTAGGTTTGGGAATGCTGGAGGGTATATGAGGTTTTCAGGTGAGGGACTACAAGATGTTTGGGTCGATGTGTGTTGGACGTAGAAGCTGTTGCTTCTGAGAAACTGCGCTGATCCAGAGCCAATGGTTCATATCGGAATATCACGTTGCCATTGCAAGCTATTCTATACACTCTTGATTCCCCACCCGAGCGCCAATCTGACAGACATACTTAAGGCACAATGCAGGTATCGTCACTCCAAGCCCACTTCATGTTGCACAGCGTATTGACAAGTCCCTCTCCGATGCCTAAACACCAACGAATCTTGGTTTATTTCGGCATTTCGATGCGTTCTGGAACCACAGGTTTGACATCAAAGACTGCCTTCAAAAGATCTTGTACAACTTTGTCTTTTCCCTTACTGCCAGCCGCTTTGATTTCCTTCATCTTGTTCTCTGCGTCCTTATTCGCATCTTCTTCGGCCTTCTTGTTTCCACTTGTGTGCTAGTTCAATTATTAGCCCTTGCTTCAATCGATCTGAATAACAAAACCACAGGGTTTGAACATGCGCAAATATTGGGGAAAGGGGATACGAGCTCAGCAAACTTACCTCAGCCTCAAACTTCTTGAACTCGTCTTCCTTGTTCTTTTTGTAAGCCTCGATTTCCTTCTTTGCTTCGTCTCGGGCTTCCTTTACACGCTTTGTGCGGTCTACTCTAATCAGCTACCGATCTGTCTACAAGAGTTATCGTTGGTTGATGGGCTTCATACATTCTCTAGCTACAGCAGGCTGTTAGTGATCTTTACTCAATTGACCCTGCCCAGGAAATAGGCAACATACATCTCTGGACAATCTTCTGAGCCTCTCTCTCGGCCTATTAACCAGTCAGCACGCCGGCCTCCAAAACCGCTCAAGTCGACCCGACAGCGCCTACATCTAGCAATGTTTGAATCCCAGCAGAGTTTTGTGCGGACTATCCATTATATTAGCTTGGAAAATTCATATTGAGTAAATTTCGAAAAAGTACTTACCATCTTGTAAAGTTCCTGAAGTCCAAAGCTTTGTTGGTATTGTAAAGGATTGTTATCGCCGGAGGTGAAGATAGACACTACACTCCACCAGGTAGCTTCGCACCAAAAGGAACGAGCTTCGGCACCCCTGCTCGGCAACTTCCGTTGTCGAAAATAATCGTGCCTTCTATCTGCCCAAAAGCGACGTGACTACTTTACAATGTTGGAGGTGAAACCGAGAGGCTTGGTTAAAGAATCAATTGCATAGCTTGGACATTAACAATACAATATGTCCCGTGCAGCCAAGCTCACCTTCACGGGTACATCCCTCTTCGCTCTGGGCACAATTATCTTCGTGCATTATTCCCAACATGCCGAGAAAGCTGTATGTCGTACTTAGCATCTCTCTATTCTTCCTACAAACAAAGCAGATTTTCTGTTCATAGATCCAAGGCTAACGCAAATTACAGGCAATGCATGCCGGGGTGGTTCGGGACATGCAACAGCAACAGCTGAAGAAAGAGCGGCAACTAGATTTCGACATGCAAAAGGCTTTGGAGGAGGAATATCGCAAGCTACAAAATGTACACGACGGAGCAGTAGTGCTAGACAAGCCGCGGTGACTTGAGGCTCGAGCCTGTCTTAAATCTCTTCTCAACTTCTCGAATCATATATTATAGTCGGATGTACAACAACAAGCATTGGGCGGAGTCATAATAAGGGAAAGGTCACGTTTAGACAGGATCAAGTAAGGTCAGCAGTAGGAAACATAAGGGAATATTGATGAGAAGTTTCCAGGTCATATTTTGCATTATCTCATCTCCCGTTCCATCTTGCACAAACCTAGATATGATACAAAGAGCATTTCTAAACCGCCCTCAAATTTGGCCCAATATCTTGCTGTCTTCCATCGCAAATGAACACTGCCAAATGCGTATGGTCCCAGTCCTTTTGTTTTAGTCAATCTTGCTCTTTCCCAAACGCCCAAATATGCAAAGAAGTTCTCCATTCCACGAAATCTCGTCTCAACGAGCTCTAAATTCTTACAAGCTCCACCGATTACCTAACGAACTGAAATCCCAGATCTCTTGGTGAACATTCTAGAAGCGATATTCATCGAGGCCAACTCTTGGAAGAGTAACTTCGCTGCGTACGGGATATGGATTTGAGAAATTTTGGTCTTGTTTTTGCAAGGTCGGCACTCGAAGGATTGAGTTTGAAGTTTGCTATTATAAAACGTTAGTCATAAAGTCTTAATACAAGGAGAAGGTAATGAAACTCACGCAATAGGTGTCATAAGTCCACAGATATCACACACATGGACTCTGAAAGCATCGGAAACCTCAAATAATCTCTCCTTCAAGAACGCACTTGCTCCGTGCGAGATCATGCAATCACGTTCCATTTCTCCGAAACGTAATCCACCATCTCTAGCACGACCTTCGACTGGTTGTCGGGTCAAAATCTGCACTGGTCCACGAGCACGGGCGTGGATCTTATCGTCGACCATATGACGAAGACGTTGATAGTACGTCGGGCCAAGGAATACCTGTGCCATAAGCTTGCGCCCAGTGTGTCCATGATACATGATCTCAAAGCCACGAGATTGATACCCGTGATCTCGAAGGAGTTTTGACACCGAGTCGACCGTGACCTCAGTGAACGGTGTTGCATCACCTTCAAGGCCCCGAAGGGTGGAGACTTTGCTCAATTGACACTCAATCAAATGAGCAATAGTCATACGAGATGGAATAGCGTGAGGATTGATAATTAAATCTGGCACGATTCCCTGTCTCGTGAAAGGCATATCCTCTTGGCGATATGTAATACCAATGGTCCCCTTCTGACCGTGACGAGAAGCAAACTTGTCACCAATTTGAGGAATCTTGGTTGTTCGCATGCGTACCTTGACGAAGCGAAGACCTTCAGCGTTTGTAGTAATAAGAACTTGGTCGACAATACCATTCTCAGTACTTCGGAGGGGGGTAGAAGCATCGCGCTTGACATGAGATTTAGTACGTTGACCAAGTTCTTCGGCATCAGGAGCGATAGGTGCAGTCTTTCCAATGATGATATCTTCTCCGGAGACACGAACTCCAGGCGCAATGATTCCATCGTCATCTAGCTTATCGTATGTACCATGCTTCAATTTCAAGGTATCCTGTCTAAATGGCTTTTCGAATTGTTCGACAACATTCATGCCGATACGCTTCTCTTGATCTGTGTACGCACGATAGAAGAGACTTCGGAAAAGGCCACGATCGATACTGCTCTGGTTCATAATGACGGAATCTTCTTGGTTGTATCCAGAATAACAGGCAATAGCAACAATAGCATTCTGACCAGCTGGAAGTTCACGGAATTTCAAAAATTCCATTGACCGGGTTGTGGCAAGAGGCTTTTGGGGGTAGTACAAAATATTGGCCATAGTGTCCATACGCTGATCAAAGTTTGTAAGGAAAACTCCCATGGCTTGCTTACCCATGGCAGATTGGTAGGTATTACGAGGAGACTGGACGTGGTTAGCAATAAATTTATAAAATTTTGAAAGAACCTTACTTGATTGTGATCCGGGAAGGGAATAATGCTGGCGCATATTCCCAAGATCATACTTGGATGAATCTCGCAATGTGTCCAAATATGTGCTGTGGGGTTCATCGGTGCCTTCACACGCTTGTTCAAATCCCCACTATCATCGGGACGGATCTGGTATCCAGCCTGGAGTTGCCGTGAAATATCCAAATCTTCAGGAGTCATGACGATCATGACAGTCTCCTCTTCCTCGGCGTCAACATATTCAACCACACCTTCATTAATCAGACCTTGGAAGCCAAAGTATCCTTGCTGTTCCTTTGCTTCAGCATCTAAATTGGCAGGCATAAGTTGATCTTCTTCCAGTCGTCTGATATGATCCTTATTGAGAACCAAGTTGCCCTTATTAGGACTGTCATGATCATTATCAATGACGAAAAGAGGCCTACAGACTCTACCGGCATCAGTAAAGATTTTAAACTCTCTGTCTCTGATATCTCTAATAAGGGAGACTTCGTGAGAAATCAAGTGAGATCGGCGAAGATGCTGGACAGTCTTGACAAGGTGGGCAGGATCTCGGTGAACACCAACCCAAACACCATTGACGAAAACCTTCGTAGCATTAGGAGATCTTAGCGGCTCGTACTCTTCAAGAACTTCCATGTTTCGTTGGATCATGAACTCAATAATAGGATCGCTGGGTGTGCCGACAGTGACGTAGCACATCAGAGCCAGATTTTTGACAAGACCGCAAGCTTGACCTTCAGGAGTTTCAGCCGGACAGACTAATCCCCAATGCGTGTTGTGTAGCTGACGAGGCTTTGCAATCTTGCCATCACGACCAATTGGAGTATTGGTCCGACGAAGATGGGAAAGAGTCGAGGCAAAGGTATATCTGTTGAGCACCTGGGAGACACCAGCTGTAGAACTAGCAGCCTTCTTTTGGTCGCCCCAGTTACCAGTAGCCAAAGAATACTTAAGACCGTTGGTGAGTGTTGTAGATTTTACTCCTAGGGTAAGATTAAACTCGCGGTTGTTTTCGACGCAGCGCTGAAGATATTTGAAGACATCCTGCGTCAATCTGCGAAACAGGTTCCTGAAGAGCTTTGCAAGCAATGGGCCAGCAAGATCTAAACGCTTCTTCCCAAAATGATCTCGGTCATCAGTTTCTCTGCGCCCAAGGGCACATTGAAGCATTTTATGAACCATATAACCCAAGAAGAAGGCCTTTCTTGTCTCACTTCCCTCCTTCTGGGAGATATGAGGCAGAAGCTCTTTTTGCATAATCTCACGGGCATACTTAACACGCTTGTCACGGGTCAAGTTTGTAGCACTTCCACGCTTACCGATGAAATCCAAAGCCACCTCTTTATCCTGGATAACGAAGGCCTCCTCTATACATGGCTTCAACATCTCCAGCATTTGGGTGTCAGTTCGGTCATAACAAATATGATTTAAGATGTCTTCGTCAGACACAACACCAAGAGCTCGGAACACGACAGCGATCGGAATGTCGGTTTTGATATAGGGCAAGGTTGATTTGATGGTTTGGCCAAGACCACCTCTTTGACCGTCACCTTTGGCAAAAAGCTTGATTGTCATAGACGATATCAGTCGCGAACCCTTCTCGAGAGCACTGCGAATCTCGGCGATGAATGGCGTTGGAGAAGGTAGCGCTTTTTTGAATACCTGAACGATATTCGCCGCACTACGCTCTTGTGCGATCAAAACCTTCTCACTGCCGTTGATGATAAAGTATCCCCCCTGGTCATAGGGACATTCATTCCAAGCATAAAGATCATCCTCGTCAAGATCCTTCAAGATGCAGTATTTGGACTTAAGCATAATGGGCAGCTTCCCGATGAACACTCGGTCTGGCGCTGGTTCCGCTTTCTCGCCCTCTATTCCACCTCCATCCTCATCTTCCCACAAAAGTCTTGTTGGATGCTCTCCAGTTTTTGCCATCTCCTCCTGCTGTTCATCATCAAGCTCGTTAAGCGGTACTGGACGCTCAACGGCCACAGACACCTTCTTTGTCATCTCAAGGTATAACGGACTCGAGTAGGTCAAATTTCTGAGTCGAGCTTCTTGCGGTAGCATAACTTGTGTGCTTCCGTCACCTTCTGTCATAGCAGGTCGCGACAGCAAGACAGTACCAAACTTGATCTCATATCTGCGCAGGGCAATCGGGTTTTCGTCTGAGGACGGCGGATTGTTCTGATCCAGGGTAAGATGGCTGTTTTCCTCTACCAGTTCTTGCATAGTTGTAGAGACAAATTCATCGAATGAATCAAGTTGCTGTGAAACCAAACCCTTCGACTCGAAGAACGACGAAATGACCGTCCAGCAGTCCTCGGCCGTAATACCGGCATCCTCTTCCCCATAGTCGTCATATTCATATCCCTCTTCGTATTCCGCCATCTTGTAATACTTTCGAGCTGCAAGGAAGAGTGTCGTAGGGTTCGAGAGTGAAAAAAGAGGGAGAAAGTTGTTGCTGGCGCAAGAGCTAGAGAGAAGATGAAAGAGGCGCGCTGGGAAAGATCTCGCGGCGCGTGTCGCCCAGTGTCCTGGGTGACTTTAAAGGCAGGTAAGCAGTGGCATCAAGATACTAAAGCCTCTTGGAGGATACTCTGTAGTATTGAAGGAGATCAACAGGTTGTTGATGTTGATGCTCTTAGAAGAAGCTGTGGCAGGATAATGAATATTTCTCGTCGCCTTGTCTACGGAGGCATTTGCCTTCTGTCAGCTTAAGCCTAATACGATATAGCGCCATTTGGTCATGGTCCGTGCACAGTCCTCTCCCATCTTGTGCCTGAGGTTCCAACCCATCTTTCAACCTCCCGAACTAGCTGACTGAACTTGAACTTCAACTTCCCAGGAAAAAGTATAAGAAGCTCTCTGATAGATATCAATATCAGGCTATATTGGGATAATTAGAATTCCCAATAAAGTATTTCATGAAAGTTATGGTGTCATAAGTAGACTTTCCGTTAGCACTGTGAACGATGGCATCTTTTGACCCTCACATGGACTGAAGCAGCTTAATGTGAGATAAGGTGTTTTTAAACGCATCATCAAAATTTTCTCTTTGCATAGGTTGCTTAGGATGAGTTTCTCTAAGATTCAGAGCCATCAAGCTCTAAGTTCTAATTATAAATTGTGTTTCTTGTGGCATGCATTGGTATATTGCCTCGTTAATTACAAATATTGTTGCATCTCAGCTATATGTTTCTCGTTTCTAAGCACGTAACGAAATCGAGCATCCCCCTTACCCATATCAATTACAGCCTGGTTGGCATCCTGTAAGGACCGCTCCTCAATATGAGGATGGACCTTGTGCTTCACGGCAAAATTCAACATTTCTGCAATATCAGCTGGTGACCCGATGGAGCTACCTCCCATTTTACAACCCTTTCCAATCAGAGAGAAGGCATTGAAAGCTGGAATCTTATCTTCTGGGGACCCGACCTGTATTATAAATTAGCACTCATATTCAGCAGTGCCACATAAGGATGTGCAGACCTGAATAAATTGTCCACGAGCTCTCAACAACGCGAAGTATCTGGATAAAGGCATGTTTGGGCTTGAAACAGTCGAAACAATGAGGTCCAAAGTACGAGCATTTGCTTTATGCCATCCCTCGTCGTTGGTAGCAATGAATTTTGTTGCGCCCAGCTTCAATGCATCCTCCTTCTTGTGGCTAGTCCGCGAAATTGCCACAACTTCATCACAGCCCATTGCTTTAGCCCAGAGGATACCAAAATGACCTAAACCCCCGATTCCGATAATTCCAACCTTTTTCCCAGGCCCTGCCCCGTTGTTCCGGAGAGGAGAGAAAGTGGTAATGCCACCACAAAGCATTGGCGAGGCTTCGGCCAAACTTAAGCCATCAGGTATCTTGATGACAAAATGCCCTGGTGCTCGGGCATAGTCTCCATAACCACCGTAAGACTTTGACCCGTCTGGATACTTGCCATTGTAAGTTTCAATGAATTTTTTACAATACTGCTCTAAGCCCGCAGAGCAATCTTCACAGTCCAGACATGAGCCTGATTGGGCCCCGATACCAACCCGGTCTCCAACCTTAACGTGTTGGACATTTTTTCCAACTTTCACAGCAACGCCTGCTATTTCATGTCCAACACAACATGGATAGAGCGTAGGGCCCTATGTGGAGAGTAAGTTAATGAGGAGACTTCGATCGATATTTATAACTTACCCACCCACTTCGCAAGGTATGAATGTCTGATCCACAGATAGAGCAAAACGCAATTTTGATATCCACATCATCTTCTGTCCAGGTCTTTGGCTCAAATTCTTGCCAAACCATCTTCCCATTGTTAGCTTCCTTGTCTAGTCCCATCCATCCTTGGAATTTGTAAGGGACACTCATTTTATCCTCCTTCTCAGTTCCTGATTTCGAAGAGTCTTTCAGGTGGTTGGTGAGAGACAGAATTCTCTGAGCTGCTGAAGCAGGTGTTTTGGTGGAGCTTGACATGTTTAATAGACTTTGCGCAGTAGTCCACTTTTGAAATTCTAAGCCACCTAGCTACCTTGCTACGTTTTTTGCTTTGGAACTCTTTGCCCTGCTATTTCTCAGCTAACGGGTAGCTTTTCCCGAGGCCTCAAATGCACAAGCTCAAGTCGGTGATGGTTGTGCCGAGACCGACCTATCACCGTGCTTCCGCGATTCAGGTGCCAACAGCGAATGAAAAGTCTTGACTCATGGAATTGAAATTTATTACAGAATCAAGATGAATACGAAAGGAGGTACTGGTTTTTGTAGTTCATAAGAACTTTTCAACATGCCAATGCCCCCCTGTAACATGTGGCTTTCTCCTCACTCGCTAGAATGAAGCCGAGGTCCATCTTCCATTATGTTTTCCTAGCGTGGCTACAAGATTCTGAGACGTTTATATCATGAATCAGATTCCTTTGCTTGCGTACGAATAAATCTTCTAAATTAACTTTCTCACAGAATATTGTAAATGAATGGAACGATAGGAATTAACGTTAGAGGAAATTGCATAATTGGCTACTCCCAGTCGCCACTAACGTCATTGGTGGTTGTTGATTGAATTGTTTGTAGAGCTTGGCAGAGACTTCTCTTAAAGATCATTGGTGGATACCTAGATGAACAATTTATAGAGAATATAAAAAATAATAAGACCAAATGGCTTGCGTCTTAAGCACATTCTAGCTAAACTAAATCTGAGCAGAAATTCCTAAAAGTCTATTACTATGTGTCCAACCCCCCTTGACACACAACTTAGCATCACATTCGACTTCGACTTCTCTTCCTCACTCAAAGCTGATCCACGATGGTCCAGTTTCCCTTCACAGACCTCAACCCGACATGTTCCACAATTGCCAGTCTCACATGAAGAATCCACCTCTAGCCCGGCCTCTCGCATAACTTCTAAAAGTGTTTGGTCCTCGCCCACTTTCAGTGTCTTTCCAGATTTCGATAACTGAACAGTAAATGGATCCCCAGAAGTCGTCATTTGAAACGCTTCGTAATGGATTTCATCCTGAGCCATTCCACACTCATTTGACGATCGAACTATATCGTCAATCATGCGTTGTGGCCCACAAGTGTAGACGTAACTATTCCATGTGCGGTTTCTAAGTATCTCCAGCACGTTCATCCGTTGTCCTTTAGATTTGTCATAAATGATGGCATTCGAACCCATTTTCTCAATCAAGGGTTTGAATGGGATATCATCTTCGGACCGAACTGCATAATGGAGCGTGTAGTTGAGGTTAATTGCCTGATACACTTCTATGTGTCCAAGGAAAGCAGTGATTCCAATCCCTCCTGCAATGAAGATATGATTTGACGCACTTCCATTAAACGGGACACTCTCTGTGATTTTTCCCACGAGGATTTTGTCTCCCTGCTTTAGGTTCTCGTGCATATAGCGAGATCCCCCACGACTCTCTTCGTCGAGGGCGATTCCCAGTTCGAACCGATTCGTTGTGCCACCGACTATGGAGTAAGGTCTAATTAAACCACTCGGGAGCTTTAGTCGTACGAAAGAGCCTGGATCGAGCTCTTCACCAGCTCCAGCCTTCTCTAACATGAAGGAAGTGATTCGCTTGGTTTGCTGCTTCTTCTCCGCCACTTCAAACTCCTCCCACTTCTCAGATTCCTTCTTTTTGCCGCCATTTGCCTTCTCTTCTTCTGCTGCTTTTGCTTTCACAAGTAATCCCTTCAACTTATCTTTACATTCATTGCCAAACTCGTCAATCTTGTCCAACTATCATAAATGTCAGCCTAATAGTATTGATCAAAATGGATGTCCTTGGAAATGGGGAACTCTATATAGATATGAGAGATTCATGGTGCAACACAAAAAGATTTGCTAGGAAGATATAGATCAATCTTACCTCGAGCAGTTTGTCCAAATGCTTCGTGTCCCGATTCATATATTCTTGTACCCTCTCAACCGTCCACTGAGGGTGTTTTCTTTCAATTAGTGCAATTTCATCTCCAACTCCCATATAACCTTCCTCTAAAACCCTATAATACCAACCTGTTCTACTTTTCTTCCAAGTATTTGGTGCAAAGCCTTTGATTCCAAACCGGTGATTTAATTTAAAGCACGGCTGTCTCGGCAAGCAAACCTCCAACAAGGCTTCTCCAATCCTTATTTTGTCCCCGATACAGATATTCCTCTCATTCATATGCTCACTTACCAGGTTCTCGCCAAAACCGCCGACCTCGAAAGTGTCAACTTCAGGGAACTCTTCGCGCCAGGATGCATAATGTCCGGGATAATATTGATGTACCGCTTTGTCAACCCCACCATGAAAGGTGAGATCATGCTCATCACTATCCAACCCTGTAAAACTGCAGAAGATGCGTCCGTTTCGTGGCTGTTTGTATATGCCTGTGGTGATGGAGAGGTTGCGCATCGTTTTCATTTTGCTCGTGCGAAGCTGCAAAAGTGTATCTTTGTAAAATGGGGTATCAAGGTCTTGGAGACCAATAGGCGCCATGATTGATTTGGTGTGCTGCGCGGTTGGGAACAAGATGGCTTGATGTTTATCCAACAATTCCCCGAATATACGACTCGCTGAGAGTGTTTCGGAAGAAAAGGGGGTTCAAGCGAATGGAAAAGGGGTTCTAATTTAGAATGTTGGTTGGGGTCCAAAGTTTTCGTGCGGGAGGCGGTGTGCGTGCGGAAACCAATAAAAGTAACACGAATTGCCAAACCCTTTAGAAAATGAATGAAAAAGAAGTAAAGGTGGGTGTCAGAAAAATAAATCGATGCTTATTAGCACAGAAATAGACGCCAGCGCGGCACATTCGCTTCTGCAACCTGCACTTGACCAGTTCCAGTATCCATCCAGCTATGGTGCAAGGCAGGGTTTTAAATCCCCGTAGTGGCAAAACAAAATGGAAGCTATGTCCCGAGAATCTCGCAGGGTATAGGCAAATTTCACAAGGGTTGCATTCCTTTTAACCCCGAGAATGAACATAAAATCGTGCTCCATTGTAATGAATAGTCTTCTCCAGCGAGACTTGCCTACACCTCGATGATAAATACACAGGATCCGTCCATGTCCTAGCCAACACGCAACGGTAATAAACAGATAACAAGTTGTAGACATTGACCCCGACTCCAGATTCCCACCTGTTCTTCTATGCCGAGCGCACTGCGCGGCAGCAGAGGCACAGCAGGTATTAGGTACGTTCATTCCGACAATCACGCGTAAACATAAAACAAAAAACCCTATAACCTTATCCAATCACACAAAAATGACAAATGTGTATGTAGAAAAGAAATTTTTGAGACAATTGAAAGCTTGATCTCTCTAATCATTTGAACCTTAGACTCTTTTCGCATGAACAATGAAGTGAGATGGTATGATCCGCTGAACGCCGCTAGGTATGCTCGAAAAACGCCAGAAATTTTGATAATGCACCCAGGAAGCGCACTATGATCATTCGGCTCCGATCTCGTTGATATCCCCGAAACCAGAGGTATCAAAGCTAAAGTTATCAACCCCTTCACCATCTTGGTGGAGGAAGGAGTCGAAGTCGAAGTCTTGGAGAACATCCATGTTGCCATTGCTAGGGTTTGCAAAATCCATATTCGATTGAAAGTCGAACTGGAACTGTTAATAAGGACATATTATTTGGGGTGGTTCTAAAACTTACCGAAGAATCGCCCAAACTGAACGCGCCACCTTGCAGTGGATCGGGTTGGGATACGACACCAACATTGGCGGTCGGTGCAGGAGCCTGACCGTTCGTAACAGGCTGTTGAACAGCTCCATTTTGCCCGTTGAAACTTTTCGGGTGGACGGGGGTAATGGGCGTCGCGGGAGTTGGAGTTGCCGCTGCGGCATCGGCGTCGGCGGATGGTGTAGCACCAGCGGTAAGATTTGCGGCGGATCCCTTCTTTGTAGCCCGCTGTCATCAATGTCAACATTTCCACAAAAACTCCATTTAACGCAATAGAATATACCTTTGCTTTAGTGTCCTTAGATTCTGGCTTCTTCTTTGGATTCGGCTTGTTTGCTTGTTGTGGTGTGGGAGGGGCTGGATTCTGCTGGGGGGAAGGCGGTTGGGTCCGTCCATTAGCAGCGGGGCCAGTGGCTGGCGCTGGAGGGGGTTGCATTGCTCTTTGTTGTGGGGTGCCCATGCTTTGCTGAGGAGCTCCTTGTGCGGCCTGTGGCATCATTTGTCCATTCGGTCCATTTTGCCAGCCTTGGACAGCAGCGGCCTGTTGTTGCTGCTGCTGACGGGCCATAGCCATTTGTTGCGGTGTCATTTGTTGGTTAAATCCGCTTCCTGGGTGTGAGCTTGGAGGACGCATGCCGTTAGGCATACCTCCAACCATGTTTGGATCCATGCCGTTCATCTTGAAGTACTGCGCATTCATACTAGGATCCATCGGTCCACCTTGCATGTTGTAATTCATACCGCTACTTGGAGATCCCCTTGATTGGCCTTCTGTAATTGGCGAGGGCATTCCAGTGGGATTCATATGTGGTGTATTTCGCTTCATTTGATCTCCTGGATTTGGTGAGTTTACCGAGCGAGCTCCCTGAGGCGAAGCCCCTTGGAATGGTTGTCCGTTAGGACCTAGTGCTCCAGGACCGCCTTGGACTCCACTACCATCAGGGCGTGGTATTGCCATATTATCTTGCTCCTGACGAGCCATCATAAGGCGTTTCTTATTCTGTTGTTCTAATAGCATCAGCTGCATTTGATAGTCTTGCAATGCATGATTGCCACCACTTGCGCCTGGCTGGCCACCGGGACCACCTCGCATGCCATTTGCTCCCATGTCGCCCCCTGGAGTATAATAGTTCGCAATCGCGGCACCATCTTGGCCTTGGGTCATCATTGGCGAGCCTTGGTTCTGAGGGCCTCCGGGATTTGGCATGTTCTTAACACCTTGGGGCATTTGGCCTGCTTGCTGCTGAGCCAAAGCACCTTGGTATCCAGCTAGCCTTTGCGCCGCAGCAGCATTCGCTCCGCCGGGGATGTTCTGGAACTGCTGAGCTGTCAGATTACTTGGTTCGATGCCATTGGAAAGCTGCATATGAGCGGCTTGAATAGCATTGCTGGGGCCAGAATCTCCCACCTGTTGGGGCATTCCTCCAGCTTGTCCTCTTCCGTTTGGCATTTGCTGGGGGTTGAATGGGGTTCCATCGAGGCGGGGTCGTTTAGAAGGCGAAGGAGCATTCTCGGCCGATCCAGGAGATTGTGCGCGTTGTTGGTTATTTCCATCAGATGGATCCCGTTGCATCTGCTGTTGCTTCTGTTGTGCAAGCATTTGCATCTGCTGGGGTCTACAGGAGAAAATGGTCAGTATGCCCAGTCTTAAAGAAAAGAGTGACTTACGCATTTCTCTGGTTCTGAATAGCTTTTTGTCTAAGTTCATTCCCCTGGTTCATATTCATGCCGTTCATCCCACTACGCATTACCTGATATTGAGGCATCATGTCAGTCCGCATCGATCGGAGCATTTGTTGCTGCTGTTCTTGTCTCATGCGCGATTGTGCCTATTCAAAATTAACATCTCCTAGAGAACTAAATCGTTATCATGGCACTAACCTGGGTATGCGTGACATATTGTAGAACACTGCGCCCATCTCCTTTACCGCGTTGCGCATTGAACATGTCCCAAAACAAGCACCACCACTCGTACAAGAAACAGCTTTCGGGACATTCTTTAGGTAAATTTGGATCAGGTAAGTCGGCAGGCCGTTTGGAGTCGATTTCATCTTTCGAATCCCCATCTCCGGATTCATCACCAGCCCCATTTCCCATAATGCCGTCGCGTCGTCGGCCTGGGCTATCTTTGATCACGTTCATCGGCTGGTCACTTTTAAGTAACGACCTGGCACAATCGTACATCTCATTCCTTAAGAAGTACTCGTAGATGTATGTATTAAGTTGTGCTCGCTGGTTATCGTTCACCGGCATCGGTTGACGAACTCCAGCAGCACCATTATTCATCATGGGCATCCCACCACCAACAGGACCGCCCATGGCATTCATTCCTGCCATATTGACGTTGTTCATTGTCGCAGATTAAGGGCGCGAAAGATTTCGCCTCGTGTTTCTTGTGCCTTGCAGTGAGAATGGGTGGGAAAACCGTCCGTCAGCCACCGCACCTCTGACACGGAGCGGTTAGAGCCGATATGTCGCAACGGAAGATATTTTTGAATCCAGGAAACTTTGAGAGTACGAGTATCGACGTGCCAACACGTCGCAATGTGGCAAGTTGATGTAGGGCGGGTGAGGCAAATTGGTAATCGTTGGTGGTCGGTCGTAGTCCGCCGTGATACCTCCGTCTCGCACCCTTTTTTCAACGGAGAAAAGTTGAATGCGATAGGCGCGTGATGGAAGGAAGCGAGGGTGATCGGGAGGCGAAAGAAAATAGGGCGTTGCTATCGACCGTATGCCCGGGTTGAATATACTCGTCCCACAATCGTCGACTCAATGAGTTGTCGATGCCTAGTTCGAGGGGGGAGGAGAGATATTAAGATTCTGTAGTGTTGTCGGAAAGATCCAGATGGGGGTTGTCGAGTGACGCTACGGTGCACTGGGGTCGCAGTATATCTGAGCACGGAGACTTCTTGACACAAGCCGGACAAGCTCAGCATTCGACGTCGTTCGAACGGTTCAGGACGCCGCGAAGAGGCCGCGAAATAGGCCGCGGATGGATATACCAGCAAACCGCTCGAGAAGAGGAGCTCAAATTGCTTCGGGAGGACATTCAAACCGGAATTGCGAGGAGGGAGAAGTGGAAGAGGTGAGAGGGAAGTGCAATTCCTATACCTACCAAGCACGGCCCTAGCCTCTTGTGGATTAGTGTCTCGCTGCTCTTGCAACAACCGAATATTATGTTTTGGTTCTGTCCCTCTGCGCGGCTTGGGATTGCGGTGCAAATGTGATGGCTGTTTTTTACGCTTCCGTGTGAATGCTAAACATTGCTGCAAGAAACTATAGCTTTTGGGGTTCTTGCGTTTCGTGGTTCTGTCACGGTTCTCCTTTCTTTGCGCCTCAGGCTTCTGGTTAAATAATACCGCTTAAAGTGGCAAATATGATTCAGATGACCAAGACAAACCAGAAGTGCTGGAAATCAGGAGATATAATGGTTTCTTATCCTCATCTGAAAATCATGTTCAAAATACTTGAGTGCTGTATGTGCGGTCGAGATTTTGGGTGGTTATTCCGGCGCTGCATCACATGATATCGATATAGAGGACACAATGTAAATCCGGTGGCTGGGGCGGCAGTGCGGCGGCTTCGAGGCGGCGACCGGCAATATGGAGCGTCGGTTTCATATAATTGGGGCTCCTGGCTTATAAACGATGATCCTCATAGAATTGATGAAATGATAACGATAGATTAAAGTTAATCCGAGACAAATTACTCTGTGCTATGTGCTGCACCTGTATTTAAATCTACATTCTCTCAACGAGGAGAGCTTCATCGGAGTGGGTAGTGGGCAGTGGGTAGTGGGGTTAGGGATTTCTGTTGACGCCCTAATACCTCCTACCACCAATCAGTGAGAACCTTGGAAAAGATTTATAGAACTGAGAGGGAGAAATACACGAGACCTCCTAGTTTACAACGAAGCATCGAAAAATTCTCTTGAAATCTGGAAGGGAGGCAGCGCCACGTAATTTACAATCGCTTCGAGCCGTAGACTCCATGGCAAATCTGGGATAATATCTAAATATGCCAAAGAATAGACGAGCGTTGCTTCCTTAGGTTATTCGGGACAATTTCGTTTTCGTACGAACCTTCTACGGTTATATACACTCAAGCAATAATTCTCCTGTCCCTGAGAGAAATATAGGAAAATTTACCACAAGGCTTACACAGGCGCTGTCATAACTCATGGCTGTGATCTCTACTTACTAATATAGGTCTCAAATGAACGAAAAAGATTGTTATTCTCACACAGTAATAATCAGTAAACGGTAAGACAATACTGTAGCAATCTACCTTAATTCCTAGATGTCAACGTTCTACCTACGTTAGCCTTGGGTAGTAGTCTGAACGCCTAAAACTCCGATATATGCATATCATTATTCATCATCCACTGGCATCTCATCGTCAATGTACCGAATCAACGATATCCTCATCTCTGTAGAATCATTTCCTCTCAAAACATCGGTAATGAAATGTGCCTCTACCTGCATCTGAACCATTTCTAATGCACCTCTTAAGATCCCACAGAATATGTTAGAATACCATAATTCATCTTGCGCTCTCCCATCATCTGGCAACTCGACAAAGTCCGCGAGAGGGTTCTCGTCGAAGATTAAGGAGAACTGTTTGCTGTCGCTGGTCCAGTTGGTGATCGTAGGGGTAATATTGAGGAAAATCTTAAATCCAACCTAGAGAGATCAGTCCGATATATCAATATGAGAATCCAAGCATAGACACCTTTGAGATCATTTCCGCCGTTTCTCTGAAATTTGAGCACCTCCTCATTGTATTTGACTTGGCAAGGTAATCTTCGATAAGGCGTAGGCCGATATTGTAGCCCATCTTGTCGAGTTGCTTGTTCACTTCCACATAATCACTCTCATAGTCTTTACACAATTGTGCAACTATTGTGCCATATGTAAGAACAACCAGTTCCGCATTTACTTTGTCAACTCGACTCCTTCATTCGGGGTAAGCCATCTGCAAATGTAACAGGCAGGTAAGACGGCACTCACTTCCACACTCTACATGGATTTAGCGGATTGAATTTCAATATCTTTGATGAGAACTCACTCTTCACCAATTCGGGCAGCCTTTGCCGAAGCCATAATCTCAATCCTGACCTTTAAACTGCTCAGTCAATTCGTTTGGAGCATGGGCTGTGCCAGAGCATGTCGGCACACAGTGTTGATGATTCTCGGCGTCAGTGGGCCAGAAGGCTGCGCTACCACCGCCGCGGCTCGCTTGTCGAAGTTTTTAGACGCGTTGATTCAAGAAACTCAAAAAGTTGCGACGATCTGCTCTGCCACGACAACACCACCATATAATCTTCCTCTGTCACTGTTCGACCTGTAGGGCCAGCCTTTAGCCATGTCTTCAGAAAAGCGGCCCGCGTCGGAAGACTATGGGTCTTCCCAGATGATTGTCAAAAGACCAAATCTGGGCAAAGACAGCAAGGCTGTAGCTGTTTCCAATGCAGGAGGAGGAAGTGGCGCGCTCATACAAGCGGTACGCATGCCCCAGAGAGATTCTAGTTCTATGTGCTGAACTTACTTCAAGATTGTTTGACTAATGCTTGTGTATTAGTTGCCACGAACCAGTGGGCTACAAGCCCCTGTGATGGAATTAACAGGACACTCTGGGGAGGTTTTCTGCGCCAAATTTGACCCCAATGGAAACTATATTGCTTCAGGGTCTATGGACCGTTCAATAAGTACGTGATCTACTACTTTTCATACCTTGGATTAGATTGTAACTCTTTTGCAGTGCTCTGGAGGACATTTGGCAATTGCGAGAACTACGGGACTTTGACCGGCCACAAAGGCGCAGTACTTGATTTACATTGGTCAAGAGATTCAAGAGTGTTATTCTCTGCTTCTGCAGATATGCACTTGGCGAGTTGGGATTTGGAGACTGGAAATAGGATACGGCGGCATGTTGGACATGAAGAAGTGATTAATTCTATGGACATCAGCAAAAGAGGCGAGGAGATGCTAATTAGCGGATCTGATGACGGATATATTGGAATATGGGATCCTCGGACGAAGGCAGCAGTTGCATTTATAGAAACTGAGTTTCCTGTCACGGCAGTTGCGCTGGCCGAAGCTGGGAATGAGCTCTACTCTGGTGGCATAGACAACGATATCAAAGTCTGGGATTTAAGAAGGAAGGCAGTTGTTTACTCAATGCTGGGCCACACCGACACCATCTCATCTTTACGCATCTCCCCAGATTCTCAATCGCTCTTGTCAAATTCGATGGATTCGACCGCACGAACTTGGGATATCAGACCATTCGCTCCAACAGAACGACACATTCGAACGTTCGACGGGGCCACAGCCGGTCCCGAAAAGAATTTAATCAAAGCTAGTTGGGGCTCTGACGGAAAAAAGATTGCAGCGGGTGCTGGAGATGGGACTGTTGTTGTATGGAACAGTGAAACAGGAAAGCTCCTGTACAAATTGCCTGGTCATAAAGGAACCGTGAACTGCGCGGAAATGTCTCCATCCTCGGACCCCATCAGTAAGTCAACCTCCTTGAAACATTTAGAATGGACCTGTTAACAAATTCATAGTTCTCTCCGGCTCCTCGGACCGAACGCTTCTTCTCGGAGAGTTAAAGTGATGTGCCTTATAGTGTATCTTTCAAATTCGATAATTGCTCCCAGGTGTTAAAAATGACGGTGACTAGAATACTCAAAATGGGGTCCATTTGGGGAAAAGCAACGGGCCGGTGGGGGATAGTCTGACGGATTCTGGAGTTGTGGAGTTATATACACACTGTGTTCAGTGTTTGATACTCCGTAGCGAAGCATGAATACAGATAGCCGCGTTCATGCGTTTCGATTTACTTGAGCCAATTACAGGCCAGGTTGATAATAATTAAACGATCATGATCGACAGGGCATGCTTTTATTTGATAGAATATGCTGGCGTTAACCGTACATATGTATGCCCAGGCAGCTCTGCAGGTACCCACATGCGGTCACAGAATAAATTTAGTGAAGGCGCTTGGAGTGTCTCGTAGCGTTCTCCAAATTTAGGTACAGCACGGATCCGTACAGTTCACCTGGACGCCCCCGCCGCCATTGCCGTGACAGCACCTACGGCCCCAAGTGCTGCACAATACAGACCGGTGCTCTACGCCGTACAATCATTGTGATGGAACAGTGACAGCGTGCAGGCGGAGATCTACCCCAGATAAGGGTTCCCAAGTCGCTCCTTGTTTCTCGGTTCGTACCTGTTTGAGCCGTCAGGTCAGGGCGTTGCAACGATAGGTACAGACCAGCGCTCGCTATTGGCTGCTGTCAGCAGCCACATGTTGATGAAACGGTGATTCAAGCTTCACCCTGAACCACATCAAACTGAAAGGGTCGCAGCTGATGCGCCTTTGTGGTTGGGTTGATGGCGAACACTCAAGCTCGAGGGATGCTCTCGTCTCTCTCGTCGCAAGTCCCCTATCAGGGTGCGACTCCTGTATCATACTGGTCGGTGCTTCCCTCAGGTCCAACGGTTCTTCTGTCTGATTTCCTCCCTTCCTGTCTTTTGCTCTAACTGCGAGTTTTATCCAATTCTTTTCCTCTACCTTCTTTTTAGTCCGTGATTTCAGATCGATGATCCGTGAGCGAGCTCATGCGATCGTTTCGTGTTGTTCCCATTCCAATCGCTCTTTTGGTTCCAAGATACTTCGTTTCTACTCTCCTTTTCAATAGTCCTTGGCACCCCCACCGCCGAACGCTCGTTGTACCAGACACATTGGCCCTGGGTTTATGACACGATCAAGAGTTACTGGCCTTTAGATTTCTCTTCTCCTTTACTATACTTTCAAGATTTGTCGACTTTGATTTTTCATTCGACCACCCATGCCGCAAAACCATACAAGACTTAGGTCGTGTTGACGGGCCGCTTTTGTGTAAGATAGAATCGAGGCGGACGCGTTGGGGGCCTACTCAGATAAAATACAGGAATTCCTTAGAGAAGAAAATAATCGTGGTCTTGAGTTTGGACTTGGAACCCGGCGGCTCTTCGACACCGTTCAGCAATCAAGAACGATGCCTACCTCAACGCCGAATAGGCCAAGGCGCCCATCGACTCGACTGCCTCGACCATCTCCACCGAGACTTGAAAATATGCGAGATGGGTTGAATCAGTTATTTTCTGGGCGGTCCAGAGTTGGGACACATAGAAATACAACTCCCGAAAGCCCCAAAACCCCTCGACTACCACTTGGCTTGCAAAATCTACCTTCCACGAGGATTAACATACCATATCTCACTCGAACCACAACAGCAGCTTCGGAGAGGGGCGAGTCCCCAGCATCTTCCAGGCCACGATCAGCTCGAAGTTCTCACTCCCGTCAGACAAGTTCAAGTTCGTTGCGGAACCACACTCCGCAATCCTCAGTCACGACAATCCCACGTTCTGCTCATCGAAACCATTCTTTAAGAAGATTTGTTGGTGTAGACCCTGCCGAACTTCATCTGGCTGAACTAGCGCATGCTGGGAGACGGAGGAGAAGAAATAAAGCCAGACGCTCTGCGAGGGGCTGTATACCGAAAGTTAAGAACAGGAAGATTCGGGGGAAAATATTAAGCTGTTTTATATCAGGGCTGGTAAGTCATCGTCATTTTGTGCAAGGATATATTCTAACAATGACCAGTTCCTCACCCTTGTGTTGACGGTCTATCTTGCATTGGCCCTCTCTAATCGTAACGAAAGTCAGGAATTCCACGTCCTTTTGATTCTCATTATATTAGTAACGACAATTTTTTTCTGTCATTCCTTGATACGTCTCTGCATGATGATTATCCATCCTCCATCCGACGATGATTTAGAGCGTCAACTACCATCCATGATCGGTCCCGGAGGCTATGCCAATCCTGTGACACCGATTCGAGTTGCTCTAGCCCGTGACGAAGAAGCTGCTGGGATTGAGAGTGAAGCGACTAAATTACCGCCTCCAGCTTATGGCTTGTGGCGGGAGTCTGTGGTATGTGAAATATTTGTTGGTTAACTTGACGATCAAAACTGATTGAAAACAGAGAGTGGACCCAAACCGTATATTTTGGCAACGTAACGAGGCAGCTACCTCAGAGCGTCAGGATTTGGTTAGCGAAGGACGTCCTTCGACGGCACATAGGCCACCATCATATATTTCTGAAGATGGTGTGGACTACGTAATAGAAGCTGCACCTAGATCAATTGCGCCTACGACTGACGTTCCATTACCACTCCACCCTTCAGAAAGAGGACGAGGGTGGCCGAACAGTCTTGTATAAAATAAAACAAACGGGCCTGATATCGGGCGTACCTGGACGCAATTACATCGAGATGATGAATTGGATGTTGGTTTGTTTCATGGTTGGAGTTAGGAATGGGAGTGGGAGTGAAACCTGTGGATATCTGTATACTTTTGCACATGGCATTTTGGGCGGAGTTAATGCACGGTGCTATGGATTTGAAATATATTTTTAAGTGTCACTGGTCCATGTAGAGAATAGTAATAGAGGACAGTCCTGGATATCCGGAACCAGTTGACCTATGAGATTTACTCTGATCAGACAGCCTTGACTAGCAGTGAATTATATGAATAATTGAAGGGTTGTGTTCTTCCAAGTGATGAAATGATATGATCATAAAGACGGAAAGATGGCCTAGAACAAACGAGAACATTGCCCGAGTTCCGGAGAGTTATTGGCTCAGCACACCCTTGATTATGAGGGAATTCGGTGGCAAGTTTAATAATTTGCCGATTATAGCAAAAAAAGAAGTATGTCAATATTGTGGATTGAAGTGTGGGGGTGAAGGTTAGGCATCAGGAAATAGCTCGTGGGTTCGAGGGCATAGGCCTCAACTTAGAAGCAAGCCTCTATATCCATAGGTCAGAACTGGGGCCCGGAATGGTTGCGAACCAAGATATCTTATGATAGCAAAGATCGTGAGAGGATCTTCCTCCTAACTGACAGAGCCATCCGCATGAAATTAGCAGGACAAAGAAGGCCCTTTGCCCATCCCGCTCCGCGATGGAAGCTGTCGAACCACGCCTGTTATGGATTTCTTTTGGGATCCTTCATGAATTCTTCACCAACGGCTAGGCTGCAGGGCGCAGACAGGAAAAGAAAAAGAAAAGAGCACATACTGTACGGTATCTTTCGGTGATGCCGATCTCTCTGGCCAAGTATCTGTCTGTGCCCGGTTGTGGCCTGTGTGGCCTGTGTGGCCTCTGTAGTTCCTCCCACCCCCTTCCCCCTCGCTTCTTCTGGTGCGCTCAGGGGCTGTGACGGAGAAGGACGGGGACGGGGTCGAGGTCGGCGCGCATCGGTCCCCTCCTACTCCAGCCGAGTGCCCGCGTCTTTTAAAGTGCTAGTCCGTAGCCCCCTAGTCGCCGCTTCCCTCTTTCGTCTTTCGTCCTTCGTGGTTCGTGGCACGTGGATTTCCGACCCCTCTAGCGCTGCTCTAAGCCCGATCCGACCAAGCGAAAAAAATTGGTCCCAAGAACTAAAATCTTCTTTGCCTCTGCAGTTTGAAAGTTGACTCTCAAAAATCCACAATTTGGCTGTCCAACTGCTCGCGACGTTGTACACGGAGGGAAGAAGGTTGACGGAAGAAGTTGCTGTAGAGAAGGCAGAAGGAAAGCTGCAGGATCCCAAGTAAGCCAAGCCAGGAAGAAATGTAAGTCCCATCTTTCCAAAGTGTCCCGCCTTTTCCTTGCGCTGTAGGTTCCTCGGTGAATTTTTTTGGTACCCTCTCATCCAAGAGGCCGGCACCTCTCTGCTCTCTCGATCCTCCCCCTCCTCACTGGTGAGTCTGGTACGACAACACCACCACCTTTGCGACGACAACTGGCCCCCATTTGCACCAGATTCTCGATATCGCATCGCATGTCCCCGAGTCGCACAAGATCCATGCATCCTGCAGCCTGACGGATGCTGGTCATGCAACACAATCTTTGTTAATCTCATGCCTTAAAATCAACATCATCGCATCTTTTGTCGCATCAATATGCCAGCCACAACGGTTGAGGAATGGCTACAAACCGACAGAGCAGATGGGCCGCCTCACAGGTGCAAGAAAATCGTCCGGGAATGGGCCACCGAAGACGGCGCATTTGTGACTTGTTGTGCTGACGATGGAATGCAACAGACCCATCGATTAGTTGCCATGTCTTCCCTTTCGCGCCGTGCCTGCTATAAGTGCGGCAATGTTGGCCACTATGCCGAAGTGTGCTCTTCTGCGGAGCGCCTTTGTTACAACTGTAAGTGACAAAAATTTCCACAAATGGCTTTGGAATGAAGGGCTGATGTTTTGATGCAGGCAAGCAGCCCGGTAAGGCCTGATTTTATAACATACTGACCCATTGACTCAACCTCTTCTAACTTTTCAATAGGACATGAGTCCAATGGCTGCCCATTGCCAAGAACTACCGAAGCCAAACAGTGCTACCACTGTCAGGGTCTAGGACACGTTCAGGCCGATTGCCCAACTCTTCGTCTGAGTGGAGCTGGAACTAGTGGCCGATGCTACAACTGCGGTCAACCAGGACATTTGGCTGTAAGTCGATAGCTTAGGATTTTACTGGATGCGTGTTGACAGTTCTAGCGTTCTTGCCCAAGCCCAGCTGGTCCAGGCGCTATTCCTGGTGCTGGTCGGGGTGTTGGCGCTCCCCGAGGTGGATTTGGGGGTGGATTTGCCCCTCGCGGTGGATTTGCTGGTGGCCCTCGTCCTGCCACTTGCTACAAGTGTGGCGGACCCAACCATTTCGCTCGTGATTGCCAGGCTCAAGCTATGAAATGCTATGCTTGTGGCAAGCTTGGCCATATCTCTCGTGCGTCTTATATATGCTTTGACCATGAAATTTTGCTGACCATCTTCAAGGAGACTGTACTGCCCCTAACGGCGGCCCCCTCAACACTGCTGGCAAAACCTGCTACCAGTGCGGTGAGGCCGGTCACATCTCCCGTGACTGCCCACAGAAGGCCACAAACGGTGATCTTTCTGGTGAGGCGGACATCAGTGGTGTTGCTCCAGTGGTTGCACCAGTTGCCCCTGTCGCATAGATCCTCTTACGGATCGCCACTGTTCGATAGGTCTCGGTGAACTATCGACCAAATGCGTGAAATCGATCATCGAATTTCCTTTTTCTGTATTTGGACATAAAGCAATGGATCACAATCTTCTGCTCGTTCTGCATATTTGGCTCGGCATACGAAAAAATCTCACAATTTTTCCACAATTCACGGACTGCTTTTTCGGCGCCTGGTCTTCCCATGTTTTCGGACATCAACACCCAAAAGCTTTTTACACGATATTCATTTCATACCTTACGAACTGGCAACCCGGTAGATACCACCTTAACGACGTTGTGCCCTTGAATCTCTGATTTTACGGATAGAGGTGTTTTGCCCCGGCATTGATAGCACATAACACTACTTGAATCAAATCACTGAGAAAGAAAAGGCCGGAGGTGAAGGCATTGGAAGTAGGGAGAGAAGTTGACGGGCGATGAAAAGGATAGATGGATGGGGGAGCGTGGTAGGAGAAAAGACCGTCGACAGTAGGCAGCGTGATATACAAATCGATGCTGAGTCTAGTTAATGGAGTATTTCACTAAGCCGCGTCAGACTTTCTATAATTCTACTCTCTTCAAACCTGTGATGTTATAATGATAAAAAAAAAGTTTAATCAAATTTCCCCACTATGGCTACCACACCAACCGGGCCGCCGGGCGGCGGGCGGGGGGGGGCCGGTCCGCCGCCCGGCGCCGGCCGGCCCGCGGGCCAGGCCCGGGGGCG